>WYDI02036551.1:0-53270 GCA_009867235.2 Psittacus erithacus | reverse complement strand
CAGAAAGTCCTTGGTCAGACTGAACATTACAAAGCAGCAACTAAAACCATCGGTGTTATCAGAGCTGTTCCCAGGTCAAAAGTCAAAACCACAGCACTGCACCAGCTACTAAGAAGGAGAAAAATGACTGCTACTGCTGAACCCAGGACAGTGAGTCACCAAATGTAATCTTGTTTCCCTTGCGATGACTTCTAGAAAGCAGAATTCTGCGGAAGCTACTGAGTCTAGCAAGTTTTCACAGCTTTCTTACAGACCTACTGCTGTTATTCCCTACAAGCTTCAAAGCAAAATGAACCATAAACAGCATGAGAAGATGCAGACAGAAAAACTGTTCTGTGGCCTCTACAAGCCCAGGATTACCAGAAGTCCTGGAAACTAATTGAGTCATCAGAAATTTTATAGATGCCTTACATAAACAGATTGTAATGCCCTGCGCTTTTCTGTGTGCAGCCCAACAACTCAAGGCTGAAGTGGAGCCTGTTGTGTGAACGCCCCTGCAGTGGAAAAAACCAACAGAAGCTGCTCAGGTATATTCTGTATCTGGTGACCAAAAACTGCTCCTGAGGCTATAAAGACCAATCCATTTCACAACTATTTTAAGGCCAGTGAACAACAATTCTTCAGGCACAAAAGCATACAGAGAGATGAGTTTCTGGGACATTTGAACATCAATCCTTATCATCAGGCAATGCTGCAGGAGAGAGTTGAGGTCAGAATGAAGGTGTCTAGTAAAGGACAGAAGAAATTCATGCAATCACACACAAAGGTCAGCTTGTTAATTTTTGTTCCCTTCTCAAGGCAGCAGTGTGGCAGCTCAAAAATACAAGCCAGACTTCAGGGAGGTAAAACGCAGCATAATAAAAATACTTTGTAGTTAAAAAAGGAACTAAACACTTCTGCAGAAGAGGCACAGAATTGGATAACTGAACTTAGCAACTTTATGGTCACCCATGTCTTCTCTTTCCAGACAGAAAGCATGCAAACAAAAGGTGACTGAAGTAATCTGGAAAACTCTAAAAGATATGAAGACATTTCAACAAAAATGCAATCACTGCCAAGCCACAGTGTCACCAGGGCTCATGATCTGCAGTATTTGATCACAAAAATTACAAATGCCTACAAACAACAGTCTTATGCAATTAAAAAAAATGCTAAATCAACCCTTGAGCAGAAAAGCAATCAAACATATTTCTATGATACATGAAGAGTCTTTGATGCTCAAAACTAGGAATAAATTGAAAATTAAGAAAATACAAAATTTGAGATCTCCCGTTGTTTTCTTCTGGCCCACTTTGAATTTGCATTACTAGCCGAAAGAGTGGGAGTGAGAAAGAAGGGATAGGGAATAATTATATAATCTCTTCCCAAGTTTATGAGCTACCTCACTAAAGTGACAAAGGGGAAACACTTGTGAAATTAAACCAGAAGCCACTTGGACAACAGTGCTGTGTTGCTGCATGGTACCTCCTAATTATCATGGTCCCAGTGGTACATTAATTGTGATGATCACTAGGTGACATTTTGCTCCTTTCAGATACCTTCAATTGCACATTGCTCCAGCATTTCCCAATCAATAGGAAATATGGTTACAAGATGCCTGGTTTTATTCCCATGCAACACTTAAATTTCTTTTCAAATACAGTGTAAAAGTAAGTGAAGAACTATGCAGAATGCAAGTCCAGAGCAGAAGTAAGGAAAAAATGAATTGCAAGATCACTGTAAGATTGGTGGAGCAATTTCAGGTGGATGGACCAGTTATATTGCTTTTTTAGCTGTCTCCTATGAGTTTATACTTGAAAACTATAATGGTTGCAGGTGTTAGCATTTTTGCATCCAATGATTTACTGATCTAGGTAATGAAATTGAAATCGATAAAATGAGCTGGGAAATTAAGACAGAATTGTATCTTGATTCAATAGATGTTGCAGCCATATGCAGATTTGAAATATATATGAGGTAAGGCAGTTTTGAGCTACAGATACTGGCAGTGGACAGTTTCTGGACATTTCTACATAGGTTGATTCATGATCATGAAAAAATAAGGTTAATAAGAACATATCATGAGGGCTGTGGATACAAACAGGTCTTCTGTTGCTTTTCATTCAGCATATTCTGAATATTCTGAACATAAAACCAAATAATTCCCCAGGGAACCATCGGCTGGATTGTAACATCGCCTCACTGGCGACACACATTTGTCCAGGTATCCCAATTCATATGGTACTCATTTCCTTCTCACTGAATGCTTCTGGCTGCATTTTATTGCTGTCCCTCCAGCTGAAGAGTTTGCAAATGCATGAGTGAGTGGTTTAGGAAGCTGTCTGCCCTAAGGGAGGTGAACCCATTTCACCCAGACACCAGGAAGCAATAAGGATGGTTATCCCCAAACTGCCTTGTGAGATGTGCACAGGAACATATTTCTTTCAGCATAAAAGCATAACCCCCTCTAGAGAGAGATCCTTTCATTAGCTGGTTTTACTCAGCTTGACACTCAAACTCAGCTAATACCCCAGAAAAAGCAGGAGAACAGGGAACTTTTAGCTACAGCGTCGGGTTTTCGGCTGGTATCTGACACTCAAAGCATGTAGGCAATAATCAAGCTGTGCTGATTTCCAGCTGCTAAAGATTTGAACTTAACAGGTTCTTTTTAGGACTTTTTGCTGTTTCTTATATGGACAGAACTCTTATCTAAATGGTGGATGAAGTGCAGTTAGGTCTTGCTTGCTTGCAGTCGGTGGGAATTTGGACTGGACATGATTTAGATCTGGCTACAGATGGTGCAAAGCCACTTCAGAACTTCAAGCCAGAGAAAGGCCATTCTGAAAAATCCCATCAGGCACGTATGAAAGTTCAGGGCTACATCTCAAGCAACTTCAAGATTAGTTCACAGACTTTCTCTGATGAATGATTTCTCAGTATGATTCCCAAACCTATTCACTGAGGAAGAAAGGGCAGTGTGCTGATCACTTTAAAACCACTGGGTGTTAGGTGTTGGTTTCCCACAGCAGAGGTATGGCTAAAGGAATTCAGATTGCTCCTATGGAGTAATGCGTCTTAGCTGCACAGTGACACAGTTGCAACCAGAGGCATGGAAGTGCAGCACCACACATGGCCTCACAATTTAGCTTGTCCTACTGTGAGATGTAGTGGGATAAAGATCCAAACAGTCTTCCTCTGAAGGAATTTTGGCCCAGTTCCTGCATTTTTTAAACCTGGGATGGTTCTGAGAATGGTCAGAAGCAGAGGCATGAGCACCTGGACACAAACCAGGGGCTGGGGCTGACCCTTCCAGTTGAGGTACAATGTATGGGTAATGCAGACAGCTGCTGGCAAAGTTTTCAAACATAACCCTTCATGGCACTGCCACCGATTTCACCAGGACCAAGCCACCAAGCCTGCCTGCACACATTGCAACAGTCCCAGGCACGTAAATCACTTTGGAAATTGACCCTTCAGTTTACAAGTGAAAAGGGACATCACTGGTCCCAGTATCCAAAAGATCTACCCCTTACAGCTCAGCTGAGCTGTAGGGCCAGCCTTGGAAAACTGGAGCAAGTAATAAACATAATCACTTTTCCTGCCTTATAACTTTGATGAATCACCTTAATGTTGACTCCTGCTTAATTAAGGATGGTGTGAATGTTACCTTTGAGGAATGAGGTGATAACTCAGTGTGTTTAAATTGAAAGAATCAGCACAGCAATGAGTCTGAATGCACATATATGTGTTAATCACATTATCCGCAGTGACTGACTTTGATGTGTGCTTTCTGAATTAGTTATGTGTTTCAGATTAGCAACAGGATTCTTTACCCAATTATAGCAATAGTCTTGATGAGTTTGTTTTCATATTTGTTAATTTTCCCATGATAGTATGTTTTGGAAAGTGCACATGCATTTTTAATGAATTTAAATTGCCTTGGATCTGATAAATTATCTTTTCCCCAGATGTTGATATTACATACAATCAGATTCCATTTTCTGAATTTAATTCAGCCTCCCCCAGTGTTTTGCCACTGACTTATTTCCATTTTACAATCTTTGCAAGCTAAACATCTTTAAAAAAAGAAAAAACCCAACCCTCCTCTCCAATTTTCACTTTCAAGATAAGAATTACCATGGAAAGATATTTCTAAGAGGCTTGTTCATGCTGTACATACAAGTTAGGCTGCTTTCAAGCAAAGTGGATGGTGATGTGCACTGGACTGTAGGAGAAACAAGTTTCACACCTTCCTCTGCCACTGACCCCCTGAGAAACCCTGGTCAAGTCACTTAGAGGACATGTCTCTGCCCTAAATTTAGACTCTGGCCCAAATGAGTTTCCCAGGCAATGAAAAGAGATATCTGTCTCCAGAGAGCGATTCAGTTGATGCTAAAATGGGAAGGGGAGGAATTAATCACTCACTGGAAGAGTCTTTCTACTTCTAATTGGCTATCTCAACAAATAAAAGAAATAAGACAAACTAGCTGGGTGAGCTAGAAGAGGTGGCAGATATACCATCTCAATTGCTCTTAATTTCAAGAGAATTAGAGATGAGTCACACAGTTACGAGTGAAAACCAGATTTGGTCAAATTTTAACCAAGATATACCCTCATTCTGGGGTTTCGTTTGATACTAATTATAATTTAAGGAAAACAACACCAAAGATTAAAAAAAAACACCCAAAAAACCCAGACCAAAAAAGCCCCCCACAACTTCAGTGTAAACTTGCTCTTAAACGTTTCTGTTCCCAGCCAGATCCAGTTACAGGCTACAAAAATAAATCGCATTGCTACAGGATGCATACAGGGAAATTTCCCTGCACAAGCTCTGCTTGATTACTGCATGAATAATTTTTGAGAAACGATGAGATGGGAGGGAAAAGACCTTTTCAAAAACATTTTTAACCAACAAATGTGGCAAGAACTGAAATGTACAGCCCTATTCAACTCCTAGTTCAGCTGCCCAAACATCTTAGCTCCTATTGTAATCTCAGGCACTGTGGGCGTATTCTGCCCAGCCTCTAGAGCCTCTGCTGCTTCTCATAAATCCTGTATCATCTCTGGTAGTCACCCACAGATACCCATGTAGGGTAGCAGCACCAGATGCCTGTGTTCAGGCAACTGAATCCTGCCCTAGAGTTCCCTGGAGCTCATGGGAATCAGCTCTTTTTGTTAAATGGGAACTATTTAAGGACTATCTAAGCATTCTGGGATACTTGGATTTCTACAAAATTTTAGCAAGATGCAAGTATCTGTGGGAACATTGTATTTTAAGCAATAGAAGAAATTTACAGTGCCAAAGGAAGAGAGGAGCATCTGGGCCCTGAAGCAGATTGTGAAATTTCACTCAGAGCTGAATTAACACTGATTGATTGAAAAGAGATTGAAAGTTGTGCAAATCTCACAATATTTTGGTCCAAAATGATGGAAATAGACATTGCAAAACTATCTCTAATTGAAACTAATAAATTCTTAAATCTTTCCCTCATCTGAAATGAGCACAGTGTAGTCCATGTGGAATACACCAAATTAGGTGAAAACCTCTAATTCTATGCATTTCTCTAACACATTTGAGACATTGCTCAGCCTAAGCATAGATAAGCCTGTAAGTACTAACAGAAGTTGGCTAGACTTCAGCATTTATCATATTCTCTACAGAGTGATTAATAAAGCTAAATTCTATTATGGCATTTAAATGCATTCATATTCACCAGGTAAACAGAGATTTTTGTATGTAGGTTCTGTCGCATCATTCTAATTTTCATTCAAGTTATCATTAAAAAATATGAATGAGGTTGCTGGAAATTAAAATGTTCATCTTAAGAAAAACACTTCCAAATTTATTTTCAGGCTGCACTGTTGCCAAATATTTTACTCTGACAAAATTGAATATTATTGTTTTGATTTTGTTATTATTGAGCAGGAAATGTCAATATGAAAGTCAAAGGAAAGCTGTTTATTTATTTTTGAAGTACTTCATTAAATAGATTGATTTCTGCTGGATACCAGCTTTCATTGACTCAACATGTTTAACTTAACCAATATTATCTCAGGTTTAGGACATATATATTATTGGGTAACAAGCCACCTTCAGAAGAACAGGCACACTAGTCACCTCTTGACATGTGGGTTTGTAAACAGGGTGCATATAAACTGGTGATTTAAATTGCAGCAGGCTTTCTCTTAGGTATTACTTTGCATTTTTTTACTTGGCAGGTCACACCAGCATCACATAGCTCGTTTGAAAATGAAGAGTGCTATAAAAAACAGGGTATTTGTTGTGAATTGTTCCAGCTCAAGTAGAGTTTTCTTATTCCTTCCTGAAATACCCTCTATCCTGAAAGTGTGTTACACTGAGGCTCCTCAAAGTCTGAAAGATGTAAAACATCCTGTGATCAATAGAAATACCAGCTCAGGGCATATTAGTCTCTCTCTCCTCATTAGCAATGCATCCACACTTGAAAAACTTCCAGTTTTCGTTTTCAAGGACAACAGATTTCCTTCTGGCCTTCTCTCCTACAGAGTCTCCGTTTATTAAAAGCTCTGAGTATATGAGTGACTGCATTTTGCCTTATCCTCCTTATAACATGCACTGTCAATGACAAATGGAAACCAGCCTATGTGATTATATGCCACCATTATCATATACAAGGGCACTATAAATTTTTAAATACCACATGAAAATATACAGTGAATAAAAGTTACAGGGATAGCTCTTGCAATGGACATGCTGTAAAACAGCAAAACATGCATCTCTGTCGTGGGAAGCTGCTGATGAAAGAGAGATTTACAGATTTCAGGGCTGCACTTCCAAGAGCTCACCTCTCCCCGTTCTGCCTCAATTGCAAGTTATTACATTAGACATTCCAATAACATCACTACTGCTGCTGAAATGGCAAGAAACTAATTCAACAGTGCAAAAAGAAAAGTATCTGAGGGAGAAACGGCTTTTAGAACATGAACAAAATGTCACATAGCCCTATCACAGCCATAGTCTGGGGAAAAAATAGCATTATAACAGATAATCATTAAATAGCACTGTAAATAATGTTATAGGGCATTGTTTAGCTCCTTTCTACATCAGATGTTTTCATGGATTTTTGGCTCACAGGTGCTAAGAAAGAGTGGAGCATCAATTTTTGTATGCAATGAGAGAGTGCAGGGAATTTAGGAGTGGCAGTACTGAGATGTGCAAAAAATCAATTCAAGAGAGGCATGCAGTTCAGCTCACTGTCACTGTTTTGAGGCTTATGTTTTCACCCAAATAAGCACAGAGCTGCCTCACTCATGTCCTCCTCTTCCCCTTTAAGCAGAAGGTGATGGCATATAAATGGCCACTTATATGAGAGCCGGCCCAGAAGCACTCAAGTGAGTTTAGACTTCAGTTTACCATGTCTTGAAATGCAGAAAGGCATTCCTGATTTTCAGGTGGTCCTTATTCAGTCCTTTTAAACCGCAACTTAAGGGGATTTCAGGCATCTAGATTAAACAGAAGTATTTGATCCATTTCTCCTTTATCACCACTTCACTTCTAAATATCTTATAGAGTAAATCAGGTTGCACTAACTCGTATTTGGGCTCTGGGTGTATTGACTGTGATGGAATTGCACTCACTGAAACCTATAGACCTGCTCAACTCACCCTAAACGAGATTTTCAAATCTGCTCAGCTAAACTGCTCTCCAGGCCTCATGGACTACCCTGACAAGATTCCCCTTAACCACAAAGCCAGCTCAGACAGTCAGATGTACGGACCTCAAACTGTGCCTCACATTTAGAATCAAGTAGTACACATCTGGAACTCAGATTTGCTTTGGTGTTCAAGCAGAGTGAAATACGCTGAACAGCTGAACTGTGCAACTATTTCTCTAACATCTACAGGGCTTTTGAGACAGGTAACAATTCTGCATCACTCATGGCAACAGGGGAGAAGTGAGGTGGATGAGTTAGGTATCCTCAGCCAGCATTTATCTCACCTTAGTTCTGTGTTCAGTACAAAGAAGGGGTCTGATTTGTCCAATTATACCCAGAGTCCACATTTTCAATTTTCCTAATTTTCTTCCTAGGTCAAGATTTCAATCAGTGTTATAAAAAAGTGCATGCATGTTTTCTTCCCCACCTATGTGTTGCACGAGGCACAATCTCATAAATGTTAACTACACCTTGGCACATATCTGCTCATTTCAGGTTCAGTTCTTTGCATATGCAAGAGCAGGACTGATGGCATCCAGGGAGGCAGAACTGCCAAGGCTAAAAGGCAGCTTCCACAATAGGGTGCTGGGTTGAAGTAAACACTGGCATGAGTGGCTTAACTCTTTTGTCCCCATATAGCTGTCTTGTGCCATTTGGCATGCCCTAGTACATCTCTCCCAGCTTCCAGAAGAGGACAGATCTACCTAGCCTGTCTGTCAACCCAGAAGGAAAGTAATGAATATCTAAGGCTTATCAAGTAGCATTAGATGACTCAATAGTATCTAATGGCATGGCACAGCAGTATCTGTCCAAATCCTTTGGTAGACATTTGAACCCTTTTCTAGCTCTGTCCCACAGTGTTCACTACAGGGAGTCCATAAGTGAGTTAGGAAGGGAAGTGAAATGCACTCCTGGCCATAGCTGTAAGGGTATTCACTTCTCACAGCAGTTAGTGGCACCTGGGCACTTCAGTCCCTCCTGCAGAACCACTGCCTTATTTCAGAAGCTGTGCAGAAATGACTCAGAGATCTCTCCAAGGTGGCTAATTTGCTATAGGTGAGACAACTACAAAAACAGGTTGCTCCAGGGACAGATTCTCCCCCTGTGCCACACCCCCAAAACCAGATCTTACCATGGCACTCAGGCACCTGTCCTTGGTGATAACAGGAAAGAGGGGAGCAGCAGAAGGGCCCTTGACAGGCGTCACAGCAACAGCTATGTGGGCTATTATCTTAACATCAGGAGAAAACCTTGGGGGCGTTGGGGGTCAAGAAGCTCAGTGTAACCCAGCAGTCAGCAGTAGCGTGACCAGCCCTATGTATTGTCCAGAATATAATTTTCTTGAACTGTCAAATATATGTTGCTGTAGTGGATTAGTATGTAAAAATCTCAAATTTCACTGGACTTCAAAGTTAAAAGCAGGAGCATAAAGCCTGGAACATATAAGTTATACAGTTATACACACCTGGGTTTGGTGTTGCTACTTTCTTTGATTTTTAGCACAAATAAAAATTACTAGAATTTCTCTTGGAGACAGGCTTCCAAAAAGCAGTGTTAGTAAGAATCATAGACTTCCTGTTGAGCTTAACTCCAGTTTCTTTCAAACTTGCTGAATAGTCCAGGTTTGCTTCAAATCGGATGCAGATTTCTCAGGAAAGGTCATGAACCTTGATAATACCTTTATAAGCATCCCAGCTTCAGAAAGATTTCTGGAGAAATTTAAGTGCCAAAAGGCTCAACTGCATCCTGTTTTAGAGCTCCCATGTTAAGGTCATATTTATAGGGTATAAATTATCTTTGTCTGCTAGTAGCTTTCTGACCTTTAAGCCTTCAATGTAAAATCCTGTAGTTTTTGGCTTAACATATATTAAAATAAACACAGGCCATATAGTTAAATGGATAAAATTATATAGCAGCAACAGCATACAGATGTTAGGTACCTCTGTAACTGTCCTTTGTAACCTCCAAACTGTCTATTCTACTTACTACTCAAAACCTGCATTAGATTTGACATTAAAATGAGAGCTTGTAGTGGCGGGCATCTTTGCCCATCTGTTTCTCCTCTGAAGAGCCTGGTATTTCAGGAAACCAATAAAAATAACAGTGATGAGTTCCAACGTTTTTTCAGATGAGACCAGTTATTTTGGATCTGTTCTTGAACTGGCCTCTTCCCAACAAGGTGCGCATAAAAGTCTGCCACGTGTTGCCTTATAACAATATACGGCCTTGCCTGTGAGTCTATAGAGTCAACAAAGCTGCTGGAACACACTGCAAAGAGCTTGGGGCCAAAGCTGTGCTTAATGTGCAGCCTCTAAATGCTCCTCTTTGAAGTCTTTGCATTTGAGACTCTAAAACTGCCCTTGGGCCTGATTCACCAAAATAACTCAAAGCTTTTTCCATTTCCTCCATCCTCTTTTTAAGCTGTAAACACATGCCCCAGAATCTCCTTGCGGGATGGAGGGAATTATTTGGCCTTTTCTGAACTTTTACTGTCCTCATACCTCCACACTCAAAGGTGCCTGTGGCAGACAGTTTGACTGCTAACTGAAACTTTTGAGTGTTTCTGCTCCAGGCTGCAACCTTGAATGCTCCCAGCTGTAGTTTCTCTCTCTGGTTTCTCCCTAATCCCCTAATCCTGGCCGTACTGCTCCCCTACCACCTCCATTTACTTCCTCTCCATCCAAGGCCTCACCAAGGCTGTGGCATCATATCACAACCCTGGCCAAACTTGTCCTCTATGCATCAAAAAGAGGAAAGCTGGTGAAGAAGATGAAAGTGGTGATAGGCCGTTTTTACACCCTAACCTTTCAAGTATCCATGCACAGCACCTGTGGGTGGCAACAGCTGGCTCCCTAGATGCCTCTGGGAAGCAACAGGCATAATCAAGGATACCCTGCTTACTGTCCTCCTGCAATACTCTCAAAACTCATATTTGAACCCTTGACCCTCACACCCATTCCTTTTCCTCCTCTTTGGTTGTGCCAGTAATAATTTCCCCCCCCTGTCTCTTTTCCCACAGTGCTTGACGGTTAGGTCCACCACCACCAGCACCCTGACAGGAGAATGCCAAAAGAATAAAATTTCACTCTTATAATGAGAGGGAAAGAGCAGTTTGTTCAGGTGAAATGCAATTATTTGTGCAAGATTAATGTGTACCTAGCAATTTACTAAAGTGCCACTTTACTGGCATATTAATTAAAACAATGAGGAAATGATAGCTGAACAAGACATCACTTCTTGTATCTGCTGCGCCTGGGTAGTGACTGGGAAGGGAAGGGAATACATGATTTGCCTACGGGAGTTTAGGACTCAACCTTAGTACAAAAGTCTTATCCAAAGGCCATTGGAGTCACTGAAAACACTCTGATCTGAACCACAGCTATCAGAGGTTAGGTAAAAGACAGTGTTCTGCAGCACTAAAGATTGCTTATTCTTATTTCTGACATGTTCCCATATTGCTGCTTCCATTACAAGTGTTTTCTCCCCTCCTTTCCCTGCTCCTTCCTGTCTTCTTTTAGCATAAAAATGAGTCTGCTAGACAATGTATTCACAAGTTAACACAGCGCAACAGATTGCGACTACATTAAGAGCAACTAACAGGAAGGTTTTATATCTGAGCTCTAGAGAAAGAGTAATAAAATAGAAGAATAGAACTCACCACTGCTGAGAAGCTGAGCAGCCTCAGCTACAAAAACAAGACTTTTACACAGATACATAAAATGAAATACAGTCTGAAAGCCTCTCTGGTTGGAGGGAAGCATTAAGCAGCACATAAGCATCAAGTTGATAGGAGAGAGACTGGACATGTACAGAAGAAAGGTGTTTAAAATCTAGGTCCACAGTGTACCTCCCAAAACCATCCCTGCAGAGGGTGCATGCAGGCACAATGGAGCCAAGGTGGTTTATCTTGGCAAGTGGGGTCCCAGGTCCGGCTTGGTTTCTGTGGTCAGGTGCAGATGGTGTTCCCCACCTGTAAGTCTGGAAGCTGGTTTAGGATATCACAGGATGAAATGTGATTATATGACTGTTACTGCACTCCTATAAGCAATTTTAAGGAACTATGTACCTCTTTGTACAGGCTACAGCTACAGCAGTGGTGACATTGCCCAAAACACCCACGTTGCCTTAGGATCCTGGGCTAGGACTTAAAGTAGGGCTTAAAGTGCAAAGGTTTTGTAAGTGAGAACACCAGAAGGGATTTGTCACCCATCACCTCTGAGTGGCGCTACTGTGGGTCAAAGCCCAGCAAGTACTGGTAACAGCATTTCTCACGCAGATTATCTGGAGTTTGTTTGGAGACATCAAGAGTTCTGTCCCTCATCTTGGCTGCAATGATAATTACTTCTGTTAAAAACAGGGGTCTTGTTGCCCAAGTATCCTTTGCCATCCAACACTGGTTCTTGCTATGTTGCTGTTAGTTTAAATAGCCTCTTAAATACTTTGTAATTTCTTGTGGAGAGTGTACTTCTGGGGTTCAATCAGGTCACATCTCAATCATCCTTCAGACAAAATGAAGATACTGAGATCATTAAATCACTTATCAAAAGTATTTTTCCCAGCCTTCCAATCATTTTATGTGTTGCTTCTCCTTCCTGATTAGCTTATCCATATCTTGACACCAAAAGATATCAGTGTGGGTTTGCCCAATGCTCCCAGTTAAAGTGTTCTTTTTAACCAACTGCTCCTCTCCCAATACACCTAAAAGGTTGATCAGACACACACCCACAACCAAAACACACACATAACTCCCAGTCGGTGACTACCAGTGCAGACTGAACTGCTCAGACTTATACACACAAGATTATCTTCAGAGTCAATGTTTTCAAAACACTACCATCTATTCTTCAAGAGTTACCTGCATTCCTCGAGCCAGCAGATTGCATTTGTCTGTAATAAAAAGACCATTTGCACAGACCTGGCTGACAAGCAGTCAAAATTGCCCTCTCTAAATGTCTTGTCTTCATTATTATTTATAGGTGCTTCATCATTTTGACACCCACAAATTTTATCAGCTGTGATTGCATATTTACTTTTGGATCATTAATGACACTGTTGACTAGTGCTGGGCTCAGTGCCAATCTTGTAAAATGCCAGTAAATGATCTCTAAAAGTTGTTTCAATAGCGACAGGAATGCTGTTTCGCTTGTTCTTAATCGCTTGAAAGTTTTCTACAAACAAGGATATCTACGCATATGATCTATTCCTCATTATTGTCCAAAATATTGCTCAGTACTAATTAAAAGCATTTAAAAGATGCTTTGGTATATTTATACACAAAGCTTTCCAATTTCATTTGATCAAGTGTCCAACCAGACCTACATTCAATGAAGTCATGCTGACAAGCATTATAATTGCACTGTTATCATCTGTGTCTTCACTAATCTGATACCATATCAGCTTTTCCATTATTCTACCCAGGACCGGAAATCCCATAAACTGATATGTAGTTAAGTGGATTCTCTGATACTTAAACATCTAAAATAAGTTCCTTGCTGAGTTCTCAAAAATGCTATGCCACATCCCATTGAATCCAGAAAAGATGACATTTGTAAATATTTTTAATTGTTTGGCTTAATCCACTTGCAAAAACACAATGTAAGGTTCCAATACAGGTGCTCCAGAAGATTTAGCTGCACCAGTGAAACTGGTGAGGTTGGGTAAAAGGTGCTCTTGACTCCTCAGCCACTTAAAAGCACCTTAACACAAACCTAACTTTGTTTAGCTATCTATATAATTATAGATAATATAGATAATTATGTAGCCTGTTCATCACTACAGTGACCAAAATACTATAAAATTATGACTTCAGGAAGTGCATTTGGAATCAGTCTTTCCTCTATAAATGTCTCTGCTTAGCTCTGCATTAATCCCCACAGCTATTCACTTCACACTGAAGTTGCAAGCTCAAGTAAGCACAAATGTGTGAACTCATAATCACGAAGGAGATTTCAAGAAGTATCTGAAGCTTAGCGCTTGAATTTATGGATGAGTTATCCTGCTTCTTTCACTGTGAACAGTTTTGTCTCACAGCTTTAGGGAGCTTTGTTAGCAGCTCAAGGCTTTCACACTCTCATGAGAGCAGAAACACTCCTTGGGAAGTTAAAAGTATTGGTGGCCTCCTTTCTCTGTATTATTTTTTTGTTGTTGGTTGGGGCTTTTTTATTTGTGGGTTTTGTGGGTTTGTTTTGGATTTTATTTCACCCGAAAGTTTCAGGTCTCTAGATAAGGTCCAGATCTAGAGACAGTCAAACACAGAGTTACACCACTAAACTTGAATTCTGTTCTCCTTAAATCCAAGATTTGTATTGTTCTGCTCTTAGGGTCCTGAATTCTACTATTTCATGGTCACTACTCCGAAGATGTCATACACTGTCATAACCTGGGGAGACCCTAGAGCAGCTTCCAGTATCTAGAGGGGCTGACAAGAAAGCTGGAGAGGGGCTTTTGACAAGGCGAAGTAAGGATAGGACAAGGGGGAAGGCTTTAAACTCAAAGAGGAGAGATTTAGATTACATATTATGAGGAAGTTCCTCACACTGTGAGGGTGGTGAGGGCATGGCACAGGCTGTCCAGCAAAGCTGTGGCTGCCACATCCCTGGCAGCGTTCAAGGCTAGGTTGGACAGGGCTTGGAGGAACCTGATCTAGTGGAAGGTATCCCTGCATGTAGCAGTGGGGTTGGAAATAGATGATCTCTAAGATCCCCTCCAACACAAGCTTTTCTGTGATTTTATCATGATACTATAATTAGGCATTGTTACAATATGCTACTACACTAAAAAAAGCTCTACAAAAGACCATAATGATGTGGAATAATGGCAATATAAGAGAATTATACAGAGTAAAAATTAAAAGTGGGCTATTAAAAATGCAGGTACATTGCAAGAACAAGTTCAGATGAAATATCCATAGAAAAGAAAGGAATAATACAAGGACAGGAATTCAGAGCGGCTTAGGAAATGAGACCAACTGGAGTCATGCCACAAGACTGGCAGTTGACACTGTGTCAGCATTAAATACCACTTTCTAGCACAAACAAAAAAGGGCATCTGTTGAGTTTTGATCTGTCCATTCCCATCAGCAAGGCACTTTTTATGTCATCGTTTCTTTCCATAATGGCAAAAACTTTCTGCTTAACAAGCAATATGTACCAACACCATGGACAGAGCTGCCTTCCCACCTCATGCCAGACCCAGCTGGAATTTGAGCTCGTTTCACTTTGAACACATTTCAGTACCAACACTGACACCCTCTTCCCAGCACTGTTTCCGCCCATTCCCAGAGTCCAACAGCTTCCTCCTGCCAGCCGTAATTTTCAGATCAGACGCCACCAGCCACAGGCAAAATCCTCCCAGCAGCTGACAGCTCATTTCATTCCCTTCTGACAGCTGGTTAATATCAGAGTAGCTGTCAATTCAAAAATAGCACATATCCCATTGATGACAATGTGATAAGGTTGGCACAGGGGATGGTTCATGGCTGTTCTTCAAAGTTGATGACCACTGTCCACTCCCACAAACCTTGCTCCTCCAGACAGACATCCTAGTGCAAAATACTTCCCAGGCAGCTTGAATGCTGTCACTGACAGTGCTGTTGCATCATGCATATTTGGGATAGTTGAGCATCTCTTCCCCCAGCCATTCCCCCTGTAGCAATGTCAGGGTCTATTTTATTTATTTCCTGGCTCAAGTCTTTCCATTTCTTACACTTGGCTGTATTCCACGCACTACTGAAGAGCCAAATAGCCAAGGGCAGAGGGCTGCTATTTCACCTTTGATAGATGGGAACTGAAGTTACACTTGGCAGCTAACTTGAAGCTTCTATAAAGAAAAGATGGGGCTCAGTCACAAAAGGGCCATGTTTTGCAGATTCTGCTAACAGGTTTAGGATTACCTGAGGTTGACTTAAAATCAGCGCAGGGAACATACTGTTTTCAGGATTATTTTGCTGAAGTGCGTTTAGAATTGTCATGGTAAGAGCAGCTACAGGCCCTATGGACAAACAAAAAACCCAAGCACCTGAGGTTGACTAAATCAGCGCAGGGAACATACTGTTTTCAGGATTATTTTGCTGATGTGCGTTTAGAAATGTCATGGTAAGAGCAGCTTCAGGCTCTATGGACAAACAAAAAACCCAAGCAAACACAAAATCAAACCCTCATTTGATCTTTTAAACAGCATCTCAGTTTTGCACTGTCAGGAAATACAGAACCGCACAAAATATAGGCAGTCTGATGTGAAAAAAGAGCCTGATGAAGTCAGAGATGTTAAATCTTTTGGAGCTTTCTTAATTACTAGAGTTCTAGCCCCTAAAACTGCTGAGTCTTTCCCCATCTTTACTACATATTTTAGAATCAAAGCAAGTGTCATGGTACACATAATATTTATGAAAAGCAACAGGAAGTTTTGTAGGAGTACACATGATATGGGAAATAGATTATAATTTAATTAGTCATTTAGTTTTATATGCTGTCTCTCTATCAGAAGAGCTCAAAGATAACTCTCAAGCAAACAGCATCATGTTTTGATTTACACTAAGAAACTACAGCACAATGCTTTGTGCAGGATCCCCTATATAACTCTCGGTAGAGCCATGAACAGAATGGATGACTGTAGGATTGAGTCTACTTCTTTAACTGCCAACCAGTGTTGCCTATCATACGTATACTGGCTATGAAAACTGTATGCCAGCCTATGTCAAACCTGATTTGGCTCCTAGCTGATGGAAGTGAATGCAGTTCCCCAAAACCCAACAGAACTAGACTTGCCATCTGAAGATTGGATCCGCTATATTTCATATTCATGTATCCCTGCAATATACTACATCTATTCAAAATGTTTCTTAATCTTTTATTATTTCTACATTAAGCATTGCAGAATTCGCTAGCTTTATATAATTTAGACTTCTGAGAACACCATAACATTCCATTTTAATATATCTTTCTAATGGATAAGTATATAAACACATACCTCATAAGTTAGCCCTACTTTCAGGGACAATTTCTGAATAATTAAACTGTGATAAAAATGAGCTCTGCAACACTAAGCACATATATGGCTCTGGCATGATCTAGAGTTAATGACAAATGAATTTAGCCGAACCCATGGGAGCCTGTTCTCATGTTAGCAGTCAGCAGGAATTAAATCCCCTTGGAATCTGAGGGTGTTTGAGATTGGAACTTTTCAGTGTTGAAGCACAAAGAGGTGAAAACTCTAGAATACTCAAGCAACTTGGAAGTTAAGGTCTTCAGACATGTATCTTTGATGATCTTTCTCACAAGCTGTAAGTCTAAAACTGATGTGTGGAGGTAGCAGATCCTGAAATGAGTGTTAGGAAGTTGAGTCAGTAGGTGTGTGGGGGGAAATAATTGCTTATGCTTGTAATTTCCTATGTTCTTTTGCCTTGAGCAAATGGGCATGCAGTCCCCATTATCATTGCATATGGTAAGTAATGCAATACTGAATGCCACTATTTTGAAACAATGGACTTTCTCCTCATTGCTGTGGTTTCAGGAGGAAAAAAACAAAATTAATTTCATTCTTCATTTACAGCTCTGGATGAGGATAACTAACTTCTCCGTCTGAGTGGTGGAGCCAGTAAGCCATGTACCACACGTGCAGATAAAGCCCCTGAGTAACAGAGCGGTCCTAGATGGCAGGAAGGCACAAAAATCCACTCTAGCTAATGAAGTGTACCATGATCTGCTGGCCTTTATCATCCTGATTTCTCTTCAGGTTGGATCTCATCACTCAAGTGACTCTGTGTTTAGTGTATGCACTGTGTAGCAAGTAGCTGGAGAAAGCCTGTGCTTGCTAACTCACTCCTGCAAGAGTTCAGCAGCTATTATTTCCAGCTGGAAAAATCTGAATTGTTTCCAAACATTTTCCCTACTGAAATACCAGAACTGATATAAAGAGCTTTCTTTGTCTCGCAAGCTTTGCTCTCTCAAATATAGCTATTTCCCTTCTTCAGGTCTTCCCTCTCTCTCTCATATATATCCCCCTTTTTGCAACCGGTCAAGAAAGCTTAACCCAGGAAGTAGAGTGGCAAAGTGGGCTGTATGAACAACTGTGAGCTGCAGTTAAAAAACAAGTGGTTCAGGCGTGCAGAGTATAAATTACCATAGTGACACAGTCAAATAAGAGTAATAATCATAACTAAATAAATTCCACTTTCTTCTCCTCCAGCTGTTTTACAAGCGACCTTGAACTGTAACTGGAAGCAATATCTCTCTATCTGCTTGTCTCCTTTGGTCTCTTATGCAGATATAATTTCCAGGTTTTCCGGATATATCAGATTTTTTACCAGCTGTCACAAGACAGCGGCAGGATTTTCCTTTTGGCTGAATTCGTGGTTAGTTAAACACTATACATTCAGAGAGATGCCAAAGAGATTAAGGAGGAACTGGACCTTTTGAGATGTAGATAAATTTGTGCTTGCATCTTAGACTATTGGCTAAGATTTCACAGGTACACTGACAGCAAAATCATGCTCAGGTAAAATACTGACTGCTATGGGAAGGCTGTGGGAAGTTATTATTCGTCTCCATGTGTCACTTTTGAGGACACATCTGCAACACTGTGTCTGATTCCGGTCCTCTTATAAAAGTGAGATGTTGACAAACTTTAGTCAGGTCAGTGGAGGGCCATGAAGGTTGTTGGGGTCTACCAAACTAGAGAACATGATGCATAAGGGAATCCTGAAAGCACTTGTTCAGCCTGGAGAAGGCTATGGAGATTTTAACTGATTTCTTTTAAACGTCAGGTTGGAGGCAATAGAGATGAAGAGCCAGGTTGCTGAAGACTGCACAGTAGAAAGACAAGAAACAGCAGTTACAAGCTGAAGCAGGGAAAATTCCCATCTGAAAAATTAAAACTGGTTTTAATTTTTAAACAGTGTTGAATCATGGGAATGGGGTCTTTTAGAGGCTGTGCAATCTCACAGAATCACAGAATTGCTGAGGCTGGCAGTGACTTCTAAAGATCCCTAGTCTGACTGCCTTGTTTAAGGAGAGTCAGTGACAGTAGGTTGCCAGGACCGTGTCCAGCTGGGTTTTGAATATTTCCACAACCTTCTGTAGTAACCTGTTTCAATGTTCACCAACATTGTCGAACAATTTTCATCAACCTCATTTAATGTTCAATTTCACAGTAAAAGCCATTTTCTTATGTTCAGATGGAATTTCATGTGTTTGTGCTCATTTCTTCTTGCCCTCTCTGGCTACCACAGAGAAGAACCTGGCTTTGTCTTATATGCACCTTCCCATCAGTTATTTAAGAAGCAATCCCGCGTCTTCTCTAGACTAAACACTCCCAGCTCTCTCAGCCTTTTCTCATATGTCAGATGCTATAATGCTTTTAACAACCTGTGTCACTCATTGGACCAAGTCTCCAGCAACTTCCCATCATCACCACCCAGATTCTTAACTTCGCTTTCTACTTTTTGTATCAGCTTAAGTTCATGAACTCTGACTTTACATATGCTTTCAGCTGTAAGTGCATGGTATTACTTTTTAAAACCAGAAATGGATGAGAAACACAGGGAAAGTAAAATAATAATGCACAATAGATATCTGGGGTTCTATATCTGACACAAATTTTGCATTGTGAAGAAATCACCCAGAGGTGTACATGGGCTTACATTTGTGCACATAATTAGGATAACTTTGAGTGAACATCTGGATATGGACTCAAGATGACCCAAAAATACTGACAACCGTAGTTATGACATGGAAATGTACTTAAATACTTAGAAGAAGGTTCGTTCCTTCCTGCCAGGGAAGCGTAAGCCAGGAGGATGACAAATCTCCAAAGTATAAGTAAGCTGTGCTGTTCTGGGCAGATGTCTATCAGTTCTATTCCATCCAAAAGACAAAAAAAAAGTAATCTTTTGGAGATATTGCTAAAAATCACCAGCCAGCCATAAGCACTGTACAGTGAAATTGCTGTGAAAGACTGTGACAAGTCTTAACCATGAGGAAGCTTAACTTCTGGTTTCTAGGCAAAAGCTGCTAATTTTGCACCCGCAGTTGGCTGCTCTTGGAAGAATGGCCCCAGTAGTCCACATCTTTCTTATCATGTGATTCAGTACTAATGTACTTCCCTAGGAATACTGACAGAACAAATCTGGCTTGGCTTTTTAATTATTGACTGTTTCCCTGCTGTTGTTTTGTTTTGTTGGATGTTTTCGGTTTGTTGGGGGTGGGAGGGGAGAGAAGGGGGAAGGTCAGGTGTTTTTTGGTTTTGTTTCCTTGTTTTTCTGGTAGGGAGTTAATTTTCTTTCTGGGTAATTTTGAAATAAGGATGAGAAATTATACTGGCCCCACACATTAATGTTAGAGCACTGAATGTGTTCATTCTCAAAGAATAAGCAATTTTTGTAATCTTTTTTTTTATTAGTATCTTCCTGAGAGAGCATAGGAATGAAATTCAAAGACGCACTGTATCAACAAGTATTCTTGCTACTAAGACAAAAATACATGCATCTATTAAAGATATATCACAGTTTCTAGGTATTTAACAGGTATTTAACATTCCTTGACAAGGTGACGCTATCTGGAATTTGCATTACCTTTTCTGTGCCTACCTAGTACAGTTCTTGGTAAAAGTGCTCATTTATCAGCACCAAGAGTACAGAGGTAACATTAGTCCTTCACAAAGTGCTTCAGCACGTGTTGTTAGAGCTACTTTAAATTTCTGCGCAGTAAGTAGCACATTTTCCCCAAGACCCAAAGATTTCCTATTTCCATGCTCATTCAACAGAAAACTGAAGATTTTTCACCCAAGCAACTGGTCCCCTAAATTACATAGCTTGAAAAAACCTTTTACAAAGCAAAACATTTGGTGACAACTAAAACAGTTAACAATGTCTGAAAAAGGAAACACCTCTGCTCCTGTCACTGTCTGAAGGTTCTTTCCAAACTGCCACGCAAAATCAAACTTCCAGGGAAGGCTGTGATGATTCCTCATTATATCAATTATTTCTGTTAATTATATCAGCATCAGGGGTCTTAGTGAGGTGGGGCTTTGATATGCTAACTGCTGTAGCACCCTTTGAAGAACAGTCTGGTGCAAAAGCTTACAAACTAAGTAGAAAAGAGTCAAGGAGAACAAGAAAAGGACAGCCATTCTTGTTTTATACTTGGAGACTTGAGGGACAAAATAATAAAAAGGCTTCCACAAAGGGTTGCCAAAAAAATCTATCTTCAAGCTGAGAGCAGAGTCCAGATGTCTTTGGTCTCTTTGGAGTACACAGGCTGTACTTGTCCTTGATACCAATCTGATAAAGCTTTTCACAGTATCTTTGCTCAAGTAAGACAGAAAATTCCCTCTCTTATCTCCGCACTACAGCCTGAAGCCTCCATACAATACATGGAAGTGTTTGACAACACCACTTCAGCCACAACATACAGACTGCCCACCACCACAGTCATGGCAGCATTACTACATCAGCCCTACTTACACACTAGCTGCGGGCTCATTTAAAAGCCTTCTGTAGAAAGGAATGGCTACCCACCCACTGAGTGACCATCCAGGAGGACTGGAATAGCAAAGGAAAGGTTTGTAACTGATGTGGTGTTAATCCTGCCAGTAAATGTGAACTTCAATAGAGTTAGTACCGGTAATTTTGTCTCCTTTTTATAGTCACTGTTTCCAGGACAGCCTGAAATTTGATCTTCCAAATTTGATCATAAATTGGCAACTGATCCTTGCAAGAATTACTGGGTTTTTTCCCTTGTCCTTTCCTTTTAATATGGCCTGTGATTTATCACATTTCGCAGCTGTAAAATTTCACTGAAATTTGAGTTATAACCTATTTCCACAGAACCATGCTAAAAATCTGATTCTTTTCTCCCTTATAAGAATGTTTTAAGCAACTATACTCAGCGCCTCTTACAGGAGAATATCTGATTTGTCCCTTCATGCAAATCCAGTCATTCATTTTCCACACCAACACTTCCTACACCTACTCAAAAGTTATAAACTAGCCCTACAGAAGGCCAACATGGTATCAAGAAGACTGTGCTTGACCAAACATCAACATCTCACTTGACAAGATCCCAACATAAACATAATTGAAGTCTCCTTTTTGTTTTAAACTAATACTACAAGTAGTTCATATGTATTGTAACCCTCTCTACTCACATTAAATCAAGATGCAAAACATTCAGGAAACACGTATTTCGTAAACAGAAATGTCACACTTGGGAAGGAAATAATTTACTGCTGGCAGCTAAAGAGAGTCACTTCTAATGAAAATGTCATTAAGTCTCCTCTACTAATACTGTCATAACTGAATCCTGAGGATGTGCCTTGCTTTACAAGAGAGTCATGCCCTTGGTAACAGACAGGCAAGCTCTGGGCTTTTGAAAACTTGCAGGATATTTTAAGAATTATACCTTATTTTTGAGCTGCAAATCCCTCCCTTACAGAAGTACATTAGGAATAACCCCATTAGAGTCAACGGGGTCAAACCAGTGACAAGGGGACAAGGTCAGAGAAGAGCAGAAACAGCCATTGTTATTTATATCACAAAACTCTTGTAAGCCTGTCCCCAGCCTGGAGTAGGCATAGGACATAATAGAAAGCAGGACATAACTGGAAAAAGGATGGATGATAAAATGGAAAACCAAAGAAAGAACAGACCAGAATGAATATGACATCAGACACTTAAATAGGAACATCATCTTCTTTCCTTCTAAGCAATATAGAGATGCTGGCATCTCCTGAGTTCTAGTGTACTCTTCTGCTGACCACACAGACCCAGCTCAGATCCCCAACTTAGGTGCCTATGTCAACTATCATAGAATCAGGCCAAATGACTTCCCCATATGCATAAAAAGAAGTCACTAGCAAGACGACAGGAACCTCAGGCCGGTGGATTGAAAACTATCTGAATTGCCAAACTCAAATACTTGTGAATAGTGGCATGAAATTCACCTATTGGCCAGTCACTAGTGCTATAACCCAGGAGACTGATACTGGGGTCAATACTGTTTCATCTACTCATTACTGACTTGCCTGTTGAGACAGTGTGCACCTTCAGCAGATTCACAGACAATACAGAACTTGGAGGAGCAACCAGGTGGTTGGTTGTGCTGCCATTCAGAGGGCCCTCCACAGGCTGCAGAACAGGTCAGTGAGGAATCTCATGAACTTCAGCCAAAGCAAGTACAAAGTCCTGCACATGGGGAAAAACAGCTCCATGTACCATGATGGGCTGGGGACTGACCAGCTAGAAACCAACTTTGCAGAAAATGCCTTGGAGGTCCTAAAGGACAACAACCTCAACATGTATCAGTAACATGGCCTTGCAGGAAAGAAGGCAGCCAGCATCATGGGCTGCATTAGGAGGAGCATCTCCAGTAGGTCGAAGGAGGTAATCCTCATTCACTCAGTACTGGTGTCTAGCTCTCAATATTTCCAGGTGTCTCCCCAGCTCCAACAGCTCTCTGCTGGCAGTCACCCTGGGTACGTTTTCAGTCACTTGTACCAAATTAGATTTTCACCAACACTTTTGTACACTAAGCGTATAAGACTATGACTCAGGACACATCAAAAAATCCCAGGAAACATCTCCCTTATCTACAAAAGCCTTTCTCCCTCTCAGAAAAAGGCATCCACTGCTGTGCATAAATAGTACCAACAGAAAAACTTTACAACCAAAGAAAATTGCTGTAAGTGTGATGAAGCCTGATGTTTTGAAACATTAGAAAAGTAATTCCAATAATTCCTAAGTTACAAGGAACAAGTTTTAGTGTTTACAACGAAACTGGTGGTAGTTATGCCTCACAAAAGAAATAATTGATGGGATGAAATGGTTTTAATCCAAGTTGTTGCTTTCAGTGGAGTGCTTGAAAATTAGATGAGATCCATCGAGACAAAAGAAGTAAAATCATTGCACAGCAAGGAAAGTGTACCTAAGTGGTTATTTAGTATTAAAAAAAAACTTCAATACTAATGACAGAATGAAAAAATTAAAGTCAGGGTGAAAGGATTGCTACACTACAACAGCATCTCCACTCAAGAGGCTCCCTTTCCCAATGCATGGGTTAACATGCTGCCTTTTTGCACATGTGCTAGGTTGGAATGCACAACAGGTTTCTACAGGGAGAACAAGGCTGAACAGGGATGCTATCAACAAAAGGACAGGTACAGGCTTCAAAACAACTCTCACAGGACACTAAGAGATGAACACCTACATCAGAGATCACCCACCCTCTCCAAGGGTACTGCTCAGTCTTGGCATCATATTCAGCATGTCATAGCCATCCCAAGCACACCTTCATTGTAAGCACATCCCAAAGAAGAGCAGAACCCAGGGAGATAATTGCTCCAGCCACAGAACCACCCAGGCCCTGTACCTGCCCTATAGCCATGAGTGACAAGTGCAATATGAAGACTGTTTATTTTGAACAGGAGGCATATAGAGGCCAGCTAAGGTGACTGATTATTCTCCCCCATTTCCCCTGCACATGGATGCATTCACACTCCAGTTAGTGTGAAAAACAACAAACTTGCTCACCCTGGCACTGTCACTTGGGATGAACAGTTGTATCTCTGAAGCCCTCTGCGGCCTGCAAAACCTCTCAGAGATTCTGCACAGTGAAGAGCACTGTTGGGCTTGGGGGAAATGGAGGCACACCTCACCCAAGTGACAAAACCATCCTCAGCTTGGCTGAGACAAAAGCAGTGTGGAAGGGAGCAGACAATCCTTGTGCCAGGGTGAGAAGGCAAGAGGAGAAAGAGACCAATGGACTGAACTCTGATACCCTGTGCCCCTTGCAGCACCTTAAAAGGACTGAGGAGCATCTTTCTGCATCCAGCCCAGGCTCCAGGGAAAGCAACAGAGCAGCATCCATTCTACCCTGCTCCAGCAAGCTGCATGTTAGCAGAAACTTCGTTTAATAGATTTTTCTTTCTGCAGCTGCCTTTTCTTTTTTGTTCCCACTGAAAAGTCATAGGAAGGACAAGGGAATATAATCCACAGTATGACTTCCTCATACAGGCCTGAGAACTGCTCTACCAGGGAAACCTAAACCTGCAATTTCTAGTACACTGTGCTGTATCACAGTTTGAGAGAGTGATAAGTAAGTGCAGGTCTCAAGGAGAGAGACTTTGTGTTTAACTTAGCACATCTAAGGCTGGTTTGTTCTGGCTTTTATTCTTTTCAATTCACTTGCTTCCACCTCTTCCAGCTCCTGTTGCGATCGCCATGCTCAACTGTCAGCTCCACAGAGCACATAGATCTGCCTGGGCAGTTTTCACACCAAATAACAACACATCAAGAATGAGAACATGGCTTCTGAGGCAGTGACTGTTTTCTGTGTCAGGCTCTCATGGAGCTTCCCACCTGGGCAGAGATTGGAAATTCTCTATCATCCCAGCCCCAATTATTATAAGGAAGTGTCAGAGAAAAGAAGGCCAATTCCAATAACTGAGTCAAGCAAGCAGAAAAATTAGCTGTTCTGAGTGATTCATCATCTCAGACCACTGATGTAATCCTTTCCAAATTCAAAAACAGCTAATTAAAAATAATTCTCTGTTCTGAGTTGATCACTTGCAGTTCCAAGTTGTAGTTAAATCCTGCTGTAACAATGACCACACTGTAAGAAAATTTGCCAAGTTTGCTACCGATGTAATGCCATAATATACTTGGTTGGTAGCCCTTCTAGCACACCAGCTGATTCTGAGTAAAGCAAGACTGGATTACAGTACTGAGTATCCTAATCTCTCCCACTTCGTTTCACCTGCCCCTCCTTGTTAATATCGGGTTGCCTGGGAGAAAGCAGTGTTTGAGGAAAAGCTGTTGCACTTCACACACAGCTTTACTTGGAATTACATTACCTCATTTGTAAAGAAGTGATGTTCTGGCTCCTGTCCACTAATTTTTTTGTCTAGCACCAGCAGACATACGAATATATCATTATTAGCAAACACCTAGTCTGAGGTCAAGTTCTAGTGACCAGCTCCAGCATTTGGTCTGGAAAAAAACGCTCTGTACAGTCATCAATCTTCCTCTGACATTTGGGATACATATGAAGCTGCTTGTTAGAATAATAATAGCAAGGAGGTAGTAACTTGGAGCCATAGGCTTAATTCTGGAAAGAGTTTTAAAAGCCAAGCATCTCTCTTTCTTGCAGAGCACTGAGTAGAATCACTTCTCACCTAATTGTCAGAAGTTAGATATTCATATTCTTCTATCACTCACTGTAAAACAAGGGCTCAGGAAGTAGCTACAAGAAATAAGCACCTTCCTCTGCTTACTGCCCCATGGCAATAAGAGCTTAACTCCTGGACTCTCTATTAGCCATTCCTTTATTGTGTTATCTGGATAATAAACCAACTACTTACACAGCTTTTACTGACAAGATCAACTATGGGATTTGTAGTAGCAGAACAAAGTTGCTGTTTGCCTTCAAACTACCAAGGTCAACACAAGCCAGAGCGTCAGTAACAGCAAATACATCACACAGAGGAAGGACATGGTTCAGGAGGTAAAACAATTTTCTGGTGTTTTCACCCTCAACCAAAGCAAGACTTGCCAGTGACTGACACTATTACAGTATCTGAAAATGGATGTTTCATCAGACAGGCTCCAGAATATAGGCCAGCGATCATTTTCATAGCGCATCACGCCCTCTGTGTTCATCAGCACACAGAAATGCATGTCAAAAATCTGATTTGCCAGGGAGATTCATCACTCTCTGATACATCACCTCTTGAAGGGGCCAGAATATGGTAATTTGAAGAAAAACAGAATATCCGACTAGACCTCTAATCCAAGAAAATAACACTTCACAGGGGAAGAAATTTCCACTGGTTCTTGCAGAGAACACATTGCACATGATGCAATTATTCACATTTTTACTACCTTTTGTGCCTTAATTACTATTACAGTATGCCTGGCAAACCATCACTCAACAGCTTACACAGTCTTTGACTACATTATTTCATTCATTAGATTATAAGAGCGGCCAAAAAAGCTGCAACAGAGATGCTGGTTTCTGTCCAACTACAGCCCTCTAAACTTACACAGCCGACTATATGGAGAGGCCCATTTACTCATTTGAAACTAATTGCCCTTCAATTAGTCTGCACTGCGTCTTTTTGGCACATTTTTACAACAGTTGAGAAACTAAAAGTATTTTAGTCCCTGGGCAGATGCTGCTCTCTGCGTTATTTGCATTTTGAGGATGCCTCATTCAATGCAATTTTTATATCTTCTGTTCAGGGGGTCCATCCTGCTGCAAGCAATGCTCAGCTCTGTCAAAACCTCTTCTGCTGCAATCTTAGCGTTCCTTTCTCACACAGGCTTTCCGGAAGCTAGTGATGAAGCTGATCTCCCACACAAGCACTGGGAATAGCAACTGATGTGGGCTAGGTCCTCACCGCTGATTTTCACAGAACTTGTAGACATGCTATGGATTTAATCTCTTTTCTGCATCATGTTCCAAATCATGCAATCCTGTTGAGGATATTCAGTTATTAACATATAGGAAACTAAAAACAAGAAAAAACAAAATATCATTGTAGAAATTATAGACTAGACTAGAATAATTTCCATTGGAAGAGACCTACACTGATCATTTAGTCCAGCTGCCCGATCAATTCAGGGAAAAACAATCTGCAGCTACTGGCCTGTACAAATGCTACGAGTCATTGATTATGGACTTATAATAATTGTTCATCTTAAGAATTTCCACGAGGGAACAAACCAGCTTTAATTAAAAGAAATTAAAAATAACTTGTTGAGGTATGAGTGATAAATTACATGGTGAATTTAACTGGTGAGAAAGCACTCCACCACGCTTAGTCCAGTTCTATTTATTTTCACACAGAATGTGTACATTTAAAGCATTTTAAATATACCTCTGTTAAAATGATTTAAGGAAAGAGAAGCATCAGTCTGTGACTCAGTAGTGGCATTCAGACAATGTGGGGTGACTTAAAAGCCTTAAAGTAGCGCTGAGAAAGCACATCTAAAATATAGCAGCATATTTTGAAGGATTATCATTTTAGTAAGAGCACAGAATTTATACAAAGCAAATCTTCTGTTTAAACATTTCCAGTTAGAATACACCAAAAGGTATTTTTGGTGGGTTTTTGCCTTTGTCTCCCCCCTGCATTGCTCCTTCTGTATTGCTAAATGCACGTAACTAGGAAGCAACCACAAGCTCTCAGAAAAATTCCTGCCAAATCGGTGGGTTCACTTCAGGAGCATTTGACTCAACTATGTGGCACTACTCGGCCTGTTAGACAACTCCTGCTGTAGTGAACATCTTTTCACCATTCCAGATATTAATGGTAACAAACTATGCAGCAGCAGACCGGATGTTTTTAAGAAGTAAATTGGAGGATGCAGAGCTTGCTGGGGTAGCACTAGAGAACAGGAGGAGATTGGGCTTGTTTCTACTGATCATGGAAATCCTGGAATGATCCAAACCCAAACTTCATTCCAGAAGAAACTGAATTTTGACTTCCATAAATGGCCTGGGAATTAACTAACATGGTAAATCACAGGCCCCAGAAAGCAGTGAGCCAAGTTAGTTGACAGTGTAGGCATGTCCTATATTTGTACATCAGACTCTGGAGTGATCTGTTTTCCAAACCAGTAAGTTAGCTCAGGGACTGAGTGGCCTGTTGTCATTGGAAGGATCCTTAGTTTCTGAAAGATGTAGAATACCTGTTTTCTGCAAATCAATCTTCTCAGGGTATAACTGAGCACCTAGGATCTGTCATCTTGTCATCCATGTTTTTCATATTTAATGCAATTTTTTTCACTTCATTCTGTTCTGATACCCCAAAAATATTCATGAGAAAGTATGCAGTTGAAATAATGTGGGTAAACAAACCTTTACATGTTTGGGAAGGATTATTTCTGTGCTTGATTTCTATTGCCATAGCAATTTGCAGTGGGATGGTTGGTACTGAAAAAACACTGGTTCAGAAGAGGAGCTGCAACAGTAAGCGTATTAAAAAAGCAGCAATGTCAGTATCCTCATGTCTAGACATAACAGCACCCTGTATCAGAGCAATATCACGAAGACATATGAGTTAGTAAATCAGAATTGTTAAATCAAAGCTGTTAATTTCTGCTTGTCTCCTCGCTTTTCCTCACAAAGAGGGGATTCTGCCAATGTTCCTCAGCTGTCCTCATCTTCCAGAGCCAGGACTGAACAGAGCTCAGGCTCTCTTGCTTTCACAGTCTGTTGAAAATTGCAGGAGTTGTTAGACTTGTCATTTGGCAGCAACAGACAAAGAAAGACCGGTATTAGAGAGCCACAGTAGAACAAAAAACCCTAATATACAATTCTCTTTACGGGAGGCTGTCAATTTGAATTCACTGGTAAACGCTAAAAATATGATACAGACACTGCAGACCTCTGAGAGACCTCTGTATTTCTGACAGTTTTGTCACTAAGTGCTATTAATCACTACTTCAACATAAAAGCAATCTCTTTTTTGAGTAAGGCAGAAGACTCTTTACTCTTACTTCTACACCAAGCTTACATTCTTCCATTAATCCATAGTGGAATATCCTGTTTCTTTACTTGTTTGTTTGGTCCAACCAAAGTTTGCTAAGTAAACTAAAATGGGACCCAAGAAGGAGTAATTTCATTAATTTTCACTTCTCTTAAGGTAGACAGTAAGCTGCAGCTGCTCTGTTGGTACAGTGAATCTGGCTACTGGATCCCAGCTCTTATTCTAGACTGCCATTATCAGTTCATGAAGAGACAGGCACCTCCAGGAGGTGACATTTCACCTATTTGAGATATTCCTCTGAAACAGATGGCACAAATAGCTCACCTCCTCATGCACTACCACAGCAATCTAGTGCAGCCACTTAGAAGTTCAGCACCTAGTTCGAAGTCAGATGATGCCTGTTACCAGAAGAAATCCATCCAGCTCCTTATCTCATGTATTGTGGTGTGCTAAATCCATTGGATTCACTCTGCAGAGAAACTCCAGCACTTGCACAGTTATTACGTGATCTTTCCCTCAGAATAGAAGCTCTTAGGATGAAAGCTGTCTTATTTTGAAGGCAGGCTGCATTTGGTGCAGATTTAGTGGACGTGCAGAAAAGCCCAGCAGTTCTCCCAGCATCTCAGTTCTCCAAAAAACATGAAAAAGTGCTTCTGAAGTCATTAAATATAATAAAACTATAATAACAGTGACTTATAGCTAAAACAACCTGGGTCCATAATCCACTTCAATGTGTTGAAAGCAGTACTAAAGACAGTAAGAAATGTAGCTGAGTTCTATTCTGACTTGGTATAATTGCAAGGGGACAAAATGCCACATATAAGGAGTAACTGGGACTTCTCACTTGCATATCCAGTTTCCCAGGAACGGACATATAGGTCCAAAACTTACTGCTTGATTTACAGTTGCCATTATAACATTGTACAGTTGAGAGGAGAGTCAGAAAAGTGCTTGAGACAAATTTGCTACAATTTTGCATTCATTTTCCCCATTCTAGGCACTTCTTCTACAGTACTCTAGCACTTTAATAGTTGAAATGTGCTGCCAGTCAACATGAGAGAGGATGAAGTGCCTTTTACTTGCTACTGTAGATTAAATTCATCTCAGGGTTGACACTGCTGGAACAAGCGGAGTTGTTTTGAATGACTGGAAGTGGAGAAAAAAAAACCAAAAAGAAAAAAAGACTGATTTAAATTGAACTCAGCTTGACGACTGGCATGAAGGATTCATCAAGGCCTTTAAATCATTCCTCTGGATCCCCTTACTTGTGTAGCCCCAGTAGTCCTTTGCTTCCCCCATTTCCTTCTCTGCGTATCAAGGGGTCTCATGCTTCATGCATCCCTAGTTTTTATGTGCTGCTTCCCAGGAGCTGGCTTGGCCAGACACTAAACTAGCTTTCCCCCAGTAACAAGCTGGACCTTCAACAGTGTATTTTTCAGCTGTTATTCAAACACATTCCACAAGACTTTGCTTTTTAAAGCATGATTTAGATCAAGTATTCTTTGTTTTCAGTAGTGCTGCATCATAAAATTAGGCAATTACACTTGTAAATCTGTCAGGGCTGTAAGTAATTATCTAATTTAGAGCACTCAAAAAAAAAGGCAGGAAAATTTCACTCCCTCATATGTGTTGCTTAGAGGAATTAGCCTGGGGGATATGGGCATGCTGATGGAGTTTATTCCGTTTATTCTGTTGGATAAGTAGGGTCAGCAATCAAAAATGTCCATGAATATGTGGTCATCTTAAAATGAATTTTCCTTTGGCTGCATTCATCCTCCTTTTCTGCTCCAATTGCACCAAATAGGGAACGTTATTGCAAAGAAATAAAATTTCTACCTTCAGCTATCTAGCGGAAGGTTATGGAAAAGACAAAGCCAGACTGTTCTCAGAGGTGCACACTGAAAGGACAAAAGGCAACAGACACAAACTGCTACAAGGGAAATTTTAGGAGGACATGGAGGAACAGCTTTTTTCAACACAAGACTAGTACAACACTGGAAGAGATGCCTGAAGCGTTTGTGGAATCTCTGTCCCTGGGGATTTTCAGCACTTAGCTGATGAAACCCTCAAGCCACATGATCTGACTTTGAAGTGAATCCTGCACAGGGCAGAGGTTGGACTGGAGACCTCCAGAGATCCCTTCCAACCTAAATGGATCTCTAATTCTAATAAGCAGAGACACAGTTCTGCAAATCTGTATTTCTAACAAGCTTGCTAAATAGAGGCAAGGTTCACTCAAGCAAGATCACTTCACCCTGTCAAGCTGAAACCATGTGAACAGGCGCTCCAGTGCTGGGATCATAGACGCTCCTTCAGCACCAAGTGAGTGTAACTGAGGTAAAGCTAATGTTGAATCAAAATTCATTGAATTTACCTGGGTAATTCATAAATTACCTGGGTAGAGCAGTCCTCCAGTGACATTTCAGGCTTAAAGTCATTGTCCATTGTCCTAAATAGCAAGAAAATGAGGAAAAATGACTAAAAAAGCTTTTAAACAAGCTACACACACAAACATACTTCTCTTTATTCCCTCCCCTCCCCGTGTTATCTTTTTTAGATATAACACCAGGGCTCAAATCTCATTGCGAATACAGCATTTGACATCACTGAGAGTTTGGCTTCAACAGCAAAGTCTGCCATTGCAGGAAGACTGCTTTCTCTCCAAATCTATCATGGAAGCACCATGCCTAGCTCCACACTAGCATCCACACATATTTCAAAGCGTCTCTATTTTTCACAAAGCAGATGTCCTGTTTCCCAGCCAGTTCTACTTGAGAGAGTCCCTACACCTCCCTCCATCTGCTCCCCAGGCCTACGCAGGCAACAAACTATGCAACCTTGTAATGATGATCTTGGCTTTATGCCTCCACAAAAATAAAAAAAAAATAAAAAAATTAAAAAAAATTAAAAAAAGTTCCTTCACTTCAGCTAGTTTCAGTATCTATAATTAGCTTCTATCAAAAAACATGAACATAAGACCATAGATGTTTTTGATTAAGTTTGAGTGATGATCCTAAAGAGAGCACGAGAATATTTCAGAGCCACAAATGTTTCAAAGCTACCTTATGGACCTTTGTAATTAATAACAAGCTTTTAGTATCAAAGGCATGTCTTCAGTAAGAACGGAGACAGAATGACAAATGCTTGCTAGGGGGGCTGTAGAGGCGGGATAGAATTTCTATTGGAATTTTACCCTTCCCTTCCCCCAGTGAAAAATTTTAATGTTTCTTCAGAACAGCAAATTCCAACATCTTTGATGGATGGACAGACCTCAAGATCTTCATTCAAATTAGATGAACATGTGAAGTAGGAACAGCCCTCAAGCACAAAACATTTTAAATCCAAATTTTAAATACCTCTGAATTTTGAAAGAGATTCAAGGTTCAGGGACTGTTTGTTACAGGAGGGAAGAACAAAACTGACATTGGAGTCAAAATACCAGTGTGATATTATAGAAGATGAGCACTTAACATCTGAAAGTTTTAATTGTAGGTTAACTGTAAATTACAGACTGCCTGAAGTAGAAAGATTTGGCCTTATTTTTTCTATGGAATTTCCATTAAAAATACTTTTTACTTCCCCCACACTCTCCTGAACTCCACTGTGCCTATTTTCAATTGAATGTTCTTGGTGTAATGAATTATTTAATTCCTACCCCACTTTCCAATCCAACACCACATCTATGAAGGTTTACACTAAATGATCCTGAAACACAAACTAAACCTCCCCACACACCTGGATGAATGCTGGGAAGCAGAGGCTCTAACTATTAGATATCGTTGTTAAACAACATAACACTAATGAGAAGAGTTGTTTAAAAGAGGAACATCATTGTTAGAAGGAAACAAATGCCCTGAAAAACAGAGCAATCAAAAGAACTGACATTCAAAGATATGTCAGCAACAACTATAACCTTATAGCCCCTTATCCACACTAAAGTAAATAGATAAGTGCTCATGCATAAACACAAGGGTTTAGGCCTCAATAAATAAAGGATTAAACTTTGAGAACATGCACAAACAATAGGATAAAATACAAAGACTACAGACACCTCTTTTGGAAGCAAGTATGCAGCATTATGCTCTGACCTCCTGCACTTACAGACTGGCTCTGTGAAGCCTCTATCACTACTGAAAGCTGAAGGTCCACTAACACTTTCTCTCTCAGTCTGATTTAAAACATGGGGAAAGTAACTGCTAAAATGGTAACATCCAAACAGATCATCTCTTCTTGAGGCTCACTTGCACAGCAAAACCTGCGTGACCTAGGCTGATGCGTGTGAAATGTAGATGAGGTGTAACTTTCTTCTTCTTCAATACAAAACCGCAGTCATTCACAGACTTTACTAGACTTACTCCCTACTCAATTTCTGTGAATCTTTGCTTTTAAACCCTTTTAGGCATGGATGGATTTCCCCATCATTAAAACTGTTGTTAATGTAAGAGAGAATCCAATCAAAGTGAAGTCTGCTGGGTGCCATTCAGGTTTTGCCAGACCTGAATTTCTATAGATTTTCTTGCACCTTCTTTTGAAATATCCAGTACGGCCTGGATAGATCTAGCCTAAAAAAACATGACCTGGCAGCGTGCAGTTGCAGCCTAGAAAGCCAACAGTGTCCTGAGCTGCATCTCCAGCAGTGTGATCAGGAGGTTGAGGGAGGGGACTCTTCCCCTATACTCTGCTTTTGAGGAGTCCTGCATCTAGCTCTGGGACTCCCAACATAAGAAGGACATAGAAGTGATGGAGCAAGTCCAGAGGAGGTCCATGAAGATGATCCAAAGGTTAGAGCACCTCTCCTACTCTCTTATGGAGACAGACTGAGAGAGCCAGACTTGTTCAGCTTGGGGAAGAGAAGGCTCCGGGGAGACCTTAGAGCAACTTCCAGCACCTAAAGGGGCTGACAAGAAATCTGGAGAGGGACCCTTGTCAAGGGCTTATGCAGACAGGACAAGAGGCAATGGCCTTAAACTGAAAGAGGGGAGATTTAGATTAGACATTAGGCAGAAGTTCTTCCCTGTGAGGGTGGTGAGGCCCTCGCACAGGTTGCCCAGCAAAGCTGTGGCTGCCCCATCCCTGGCAGTGTTCAAGGCCAGGCTGGACAGGGCTTTGAGCAACGTGGTCTAGTGGAAGGTGTCCCTGCCTGTGGCATGTGGTTGGAACTAGATGATCTTCATTCTGTGATTCTAGGAAAAAAACCATGATTTTATCCTGTTGGTTATCCAAATTATGGAACTGCCTCCAAAAGATATACTCCAAACCCTGCAAGCAGGGTCTAGATCAGTTAATCCAATTCTGAGTCAAACATTTAAGATTATTTAGGATCTTGCCATAATTCAGGATTGTGGTGCAAATATGCAGTACAGTTGTCTTGTATTTGATGGCAGCAGCGCTGAGGACTGAAAAACTGGCCAGGACAGAAGCCACAGAAACAATATGATTGTTTCTAACATATGTACATACATGACTCTAAATGCCTGCAAGCCTATGGCTAACTTCAGCCTCATTTTTGAATCCAAACATTAACAATTTTCAATTATTATGTAGTTTCTGCAGATTTCAGACAGTCTAGGTACAACACCCAAACAACTTTGCAAGTGCTGGACTGGAAGTGATTTGAATTACAGCGTGACAAATGCAACTAGGCTTGAATTCCTGCAGGAGCTTGGGGCAGATACTGGCTCTCAGAAAATAGCCAAGCATTCATTTTTTATCAGAAATATTGATAAGAAATTAACTTCAAGATCTCATGGGTGCATAGTTGAGGCTCCAAAGGTCAACTATACTGTACACACACAAGTATGTTATTCATGCCAGAACTGCTCATCAAGGAATGGAAACACTGCTACTGTTTGTGGTTTGTTTACCCAAGTGCTCCCGAATACCACAACGGAAATTTAGAATAGTTTAGACCAATACAACAGTGACAATATTCAAGAAATGCCTGATAGAAATTCTAACATTACACTAAAAATCCTGTGCTGCTATCAGAGGAGTTAAAAAAAGAAAAACACTTACGCTAAATGGGTTCCAAAACACCTGGAATCGTTACTGGCCAAAAAGGAAAAGTTTTTGGATAAGCAGTGGACGTGGGTCTGTAAAAGAGAGTTTTACTAATACATGATTGAGAATATTATTTAGGTTTTGTATTAAATTACATTTCAATAAATTACATTTCAACAAATTACATTTCAACTTCAATTAACATCACCCCCATACCCCAAACTGCCACAATATTAAGTAAAAGGCAATATTTTGTTTACAGTTTCTCTTTTATTTATGGTTAGGAGAACAAGAGGAGAGGTAGCTCTCCAAACAAGCGTCTGGAAAAAAAAACGAATCACGAGTCATGAGCTCGCCCTAGTGCTGCAAAGCAAGACTGCAGTGAGGAATTAGAAAATCCTTCATGTTCTACTTTGCATTTTTGTAAATCATTTTACTTGTCTACCTTTTCCAAAAGTATAATTACTTGCCTAAATTTGCCACAAATTACTTGCCTAAACTCCAATTTGTTAGTATTTAACAAATGCTTACTCATCTGGGTCTCCTATTTTACAACAAACTGAACATACTCAAATGTTTAGATGTGCATTTTGAAGTCAGTCAGTTAAGATCAAAGCAGTAACTACTGTTTATTTGTAGACCATAAGCATTGCAGTATTTATCATGGAGAAGCCTGATCAAATTGCTAATTAAGATTTTACTCCATAACTTCAGTGTAAGACAGAAGAAAGGAGAGGGGGGAAAGAAGCAATAGCTAAAAATCAGAAGCATTTTGTGGGATTTATAAGAAATTCCCAGTTTACTCATGACCTGTTTTTCAGAAACTTCCCCATTTACATAAATACTGTCTGCATACAGCTACCTGCTGTCTTCCTAATTTTCCTCCTCTTCCTGCCTTTTTTAATTCCCAATAAAACAATACATTTCAAGCATACAGTTTGATACCACTAATGATGATGCATTCCACCTTAGAGAAGAAAAAAAGAGACACCATGTTTTTGCAAAGCAATAACTATTGCAATTGTCAAAGTGTTCCTCTTCATTCTGCCTATGAGGAGGAGGACAGAAGGTATCATGAGGTGTGGGATGGCCTACACTTCAATTTCAACAGATGTGTGCAGTGGACTGCAAATTGTGGGAGAAAAGGAAAGGAAGGAGATGTCAAGCCTTTGAAAAGTACAGTAGGAAAGGCTTTTCAAGGACATATGCAAAACCTTCTACAGTTTGCTCAGTGCTGAGAAAAAAAGCCCAGCAAGTACGTTGCCCACAGCAGGTGAATTCCTTAATAGTTAGATGCTTGTTGCATATTTTAGGAGAAGAAAGGAGTGTTTTGCAGCATGCAGAGTATTGCTTTCAAACAGCCATACTGCAGAGATGTGGGGGGGAAGGAATACTGTCATTTACCTGAGACACAACTGTGCTCCAAAGACATGCAGATCTTTATGATATTTTTCTTTAGAAAAAGGGACAATAAAATTACACCAGAAGAAAACTGCTTGACTCTGCCAATGCATCAGTGTAACTGTATAAGAGAAACAAAACAGCACTGATTTGGTATGAGATGATGGTGAGCAACTCATATCTGATGTCCAAAACCACAGCAAACACACGGCAGGAAAAGCTTGAGATGGACTGAGAAATTTGATGGCAAAACTAGAAGTAGAGCATTTCTGTTTATTCTTAACAGCTTTAAAGGTGTCTGAAAGGATGCTAAGGCAGGACCTTCTGGCTGCTCCATCTTCTTCTTAACCCCTTCTTAAAATCCCCTCCCAGGGAAAAAAAAAGGGGGGGTGGATCTTAATCTCAAATCAAAATCTTTTGTTTCTATCTCAAGCAGAACAGCTGGATTCTGCAAGAAGTAACTGCTTGAGAATAAAGGGTTTAGAGAGAAGATAAAAGAGCAAGGCTAGGCTGGAGAGGAAGCTCTACGGAATCCATCAAAGCAAGCAAAAGTGTGAGACTCAGGACAACAAATTATTTTGCTGACAATTGTATGCACAGAAAAATGTAGTATCTCCTGTATTCTGTTGATTCATATTCTTGCATCAAACATATCTTTTATCTGATGGGAAAAAAAATCTTAAAAGATAAAAAGGTTGTTTGAAAACTGACTTGACAGTCAGAGCACATATTTTGTTCCTGTAATTTTATGCTGCATTTTTTCAGTCTATGTGCCCAAGCATATTATTGTTTACTATTGGACTTGAGTTAATTATTTTTCTGACAACAGCGCCAATTCTTATTTAAATAATGAAATATACTCTTGATTTTCCACACTCATATTGCTTTTAATAGAAACAATTCAGAAGCAGTGACATCTTTCCACAAAGTTTATCAGTTTCTCTGGATATTTGAGAGGCAGAACTTTGCAGAAAAAAATCACGTGAACTACCGAACTTACAGTGCTTCTGTTGAGGTCTGCAAGCACATGACTGAGCACTGGCTTGATGTTTAGTTAACTGAACAAACCAATAAACCATGAAAAAATAGTGGACACAACACTAGAAACTGCTGAAGAGTGAAAAGCTGAGGAAAATTATACACAGTGCTGTGGAGGATGGCAGGATTATCACACATGATGAAGTAGGAGTTCTGCAAGAAATGGCCAAATTCCAGAAGTAATCAGAGGGACCATTTCGGGACCGGGATCTTACAAAGTCAACAGGACCCAGGTAATGTAACATCACCCAGATGACCTAGATGACAGTACCAGAAATACCAAAATCTGGATGCAGATATAAAACCATGACCAATGGGGAAAAGGTAATTAAGGATGGGTTGTTGATTTAGGAGGATGTAGGAGTGGAGAAAGGAAGAGACCAAACTGCATGACAAAAAGCATGAAAAATAGAATGGGGAATAAATGGTTTTAGCTGTGTCTAAGCAGCTCAGCACCCTTGTCTGACTGCCCCTAGGCCTGACCACCATTGTCTACACTATCTCCTCATTAAATCCTAATCTTAACTATTCTGTGGGAGATCTCACTCTGCTCTGCATGCCTGAGGGTGATCTAAGTGCCAGCAACTGAAGAGCAGACTGTCAGCCACAGGAGTCTGTAGGTCTTTGTGTAAGGGGCTGTGGGTGCTTCACCAGGGACATCAATTCTGTGTGTATGTTGAGTGAGACTTGCTAAAATCTTCAAGCTGGACTATCTGGTGAGTAAGAGAAGATCCACATCTGGTAAAGCCCAAGGTTTCAGCTGACAACTTGTTAAGAGCCTTGGGCAAAGCCCAGGCATGGAGACTAGATGAAAGAGCCTGTGATAATGTTTTAGAGATCTGCCAACATGGTGTGCTTGTGAATCTAGAAAGGCAAGGCATGTAAATGCGTTTTCACTAGTGAAAACTTCAATCCAGATCTGATGAAGCAAGTAAAAGCACTAGGACATCTATGTTCACATTTATATGAGTGCTGTCGGTGCTCCTGTGGGTGCTGTTAGGAGCTCACCCTAAGATACTCTGTCCTCATTAATTTTATCAGCTGCCCTTTTCAACTGACATTCTTCTCTTGATAGAATCCCAGAAAAGGAAATCCCTAACGAATGCCTGAGTATGTCTTGGCAGGAAGAGAACCCTCACAACTTCTTATTGCTTAATCCCTGGAAAATGTATAATTTGCTTAGCAGATCTGGTGGCCTCAGTATAGTGGAGCAATTTGAATTCATAATAGCATATCAGTCACAGCAGGCCCTTAACTCCTGTCCAGAAAGCGATATCGACAGCTTCACTTACTCCACTGCAGGAACGGCTAGTAGAGGTAGATGAGATGCCTGTTCCTTTCAGACACGAAGAGTAGTCTTATTTTAATTATTTGACTTTTGGGATGGTGGCAAGCAGACTCAGCAAAGAAATAATGGTCATTACCAAAGCATTTTTATGGAAGAAAGCAGCAAGTTCCTATGAAGGGGAGAGAGAGCACAGAGAAGCTTGCAAAGGGGTACAAAAGATGCATTTACGGGTGCAGCAACCACCTAGATGAATATCTCCTCATTTGGACAAGAGGAATTATATCTTCATATGTGTTGTTTATATTGCCAAGAAAAACGAGCCAAGAAAAATGAGAAAAATGAGGTTTAATGTAATGCATGTTGTAATGGGCACTTGCAAACACTTCACAAGAGCTTCATACTTTCAGGATCCTAAGCAAGCCATCTCAAACACCACAGTATCAAGCCAGTGGATCAATTTCCATGATAGTATGGGCTCAGGATGACTTCTATGATCAAACAACTGGTCCAGCAAACAAAGAATGTGTATCAGAAAACGGAAAAAGAAGTTTGGTTGAAGTATGGCGATCTAAAATAGTCTGCAGTAAGGAGAGGTTGGCTGATATGAAACACATCCACCCATCCACAGCCTCTGTGTTCTCTCTCTTCTCCTGCTTCAGAAACTGTAGGGCAACGAAGTTCTGTAAGAATCTCAGCAGACATGAGGACAGCCATCCAGTAAGACAGGATGAAACATAAATGGGAGAATACAAGAAAAAGAGGCTATCAGCTACCATGAGTTGCACAAAGAATGAGCAACAAAGGCTACTGTTATCAGATACTGCATGAATGTTCCAAGTACAGTCCCACTGCCAAGTTCTATTGCTTCCAAATTTCCAACAGGATAATTACAAACATTTGTTAAATTTATTTTCCAAGCATTAAGGTAAGACTACTGCCTCTGACTCCTGTTGCTTAATCTTGCATTAGCAAATAGTTCCAGAGATTTTTACTAAATTAGTTTTTAACTATTTAAAATGCAATATTCAGGGAAGTATGGCAACCTGATATTAGGAAACTAATAGCAGCATTGTACTCAAAAGATACAAATGTCATTACATACACACATATAGTTAACAGTGAAGTACATTTCAAGATATCCTGCAGTCTCTGAGCAACAGGGCTGATAAAGAACAAGATATTCATCACACTCCTGTATGAAATATTACAATATCAAAAATCACACAGCTGCTTACTCTCAAGGCCTCAGATGCAATTATAAAACTCAGTGGTAGAAAAGTACATATTGTTTGTTTTCATTTGTGTACTTCTATGAAATTTCATTCTTACCTGTGTTTCATACCCTTTTTATAACAGAAAGCTGAGGTCCCCATTAAACCAGTACTCCTTTTTCACAGCAGCAAGACAAACAGATGGATGGAGTTCCAGACTGAAACAATACCATAACTCACACTTTATGAGCTATACAAAGGATTACTTTACTGTATTTCAAACTGCTTCTGGCATCTCGGTGATTACTTGCTCGGTGTTTGTAACTCTGAAGTACACAGAACTGCACAAACCTTTAGAAAACAGCCAAGGCTACCACACAGTACAGAAATAAAGGCTTTTTTGAAGCCCTGTTCTTTTCTCCTAGTTCTCCTTAAATTAATGGGAAGCGAAGAATGCTGAAGAAGAAGTATGGTGCCATGTCTTTTCTTTCTACAAAATGAAACAGCTTTTCAGTCCCACATCAAAAAAGTTCTTAAGAAAATATTAGCCAAACCTTACTGGAGGAATACAAATTATCTTCAACAAGACAGCTATTAAAACAAATATTTACATTTAGTATGCCTGTTAAACAATATATAGTAAGGCAAACAGAATCCACTTTTGGACCAGGCAGATTCTGCTGGTTCCAGTCAAACAGCAGAAAGGTACCTTGATTCTGAAGTGTTCAGAAGATGGTATTCTAGTGTATTTTTTCTTGTGTGTATTCTTCATATATCATTTTGACAGGCTAATTTTTGCATCATGGATTTACAGCTGTAGTCCTGAGCAGAAAAACAGTGCAACAGCTTTTAACCATCAGAATTCAGCGTCTCATCCTTGAAAAGCTTTTCAAAATTTCCTGCTGTTATTGTTTTAATTCTTTAGTCTTTCTACTTTTGATCTCTAACAGTTAAATGTTCTGATAAACACAGGCACTTAAAAGTTCTGTTAAAGTTTTGACAAACACAGGCAATAAGATGACACTTGTTTCAAGTTTTCTCTTTAAATGACAGATACTCAGTTGTCTGGAGGGAGATGATACAGCAGGCCTCCATCATACCTTACTTAACTTATACCCACAAATATAAAATGGCCAGGGTATGGAAGCGGGAATTAGCTGCTTAGCATAGCAGGCAGCCCAGAGGTGCAGCCCAGGAAGGTTAAGTGAGTTCAGTGGTGATGGTCTACATGACTGGAAGAGGTTTTGATCTGGATGAGAGCCCATGAGGAAAGATGTGGCTGCATGGAACGTTAGATCCCTCTTCCTGAACCCAGGGCTGAGACTGCGGCAGCCTCAATAAGGCAAGTATGCTCTGGTCAAATTACTGAATCTGGAGACCTGGTAAGGGGGTCACATGAAATGCTTGACATTTAATGATCACCCCGATAGCAACAGACATCCTAAAAACAGAGTGAACACAGGGTCTTTCAACAATGGGACGACTAATGTCAATTTATCAATTTTGTAAGAGTAACAAAGCCACATGTATGAGTGGGTGTGTTCCAATATATTTAAAGAATTATGGACTTCTGCAGTGCAACATTATAAAGATAGGAAAAGGAGAAGCATGGAAGAAACCTTAAGATTAGGAATCCCATAATCTAATTGCGGTTTAGCACTGGAACTGGACGCTACTTACTTCCATCAAGGAAATGACAGTGATCATGAAATGCTGAACACAGAAACTGTCAGGTTTGGACTGGTAGCAATAGGAGTGTTAAATTATCTACATACAGAGTGGGTAGGCAATTCATCTGGATGAGATGCAGAAACAGAACTCCTAAAAGAGCCTGTACAGGAATCCACATAAGAGATGCTCTTTTCCGTTTAGACTCAATTGCTGCTTGGGAACCAGCTCAAACAGAATCACTCGAACAGCTGTTCTTTAGCGGTGGTCAGAACACAATTAGATTACTATAGAAAAGGGAAGATGAGTAAAGAAAGCACTAGATAAAAAATGGAAAGAAATGGAACAATGTAAAAACAAAGCTATTGTCAAGAAAAAAGATGAAAAAGAACAGTCCCAAAAGCAGGAACAATCCCATCTACAAAATCTAAAACCTATAGAGAATACTGGATTAGAAGCCTAGATAAAACTGGCACCAAAAGGGGAAAAAGGAGAAAAAAACCCAACAAACCCACAAAAAACCCAATAAATCTTACTTGGCTAAATCAGGAGTTAAGAAGGCTGTCAGAAGGAAATGGTCAGAATCCAAAGAAATGGAAAGCTTGCTCACACGCAGAGAACAGAAAAGCCGTATGAGATGGCAGGTCAAATGTAAACAAGAAATCAAGAGGATGAAAATTACTTCAAACAGCACCTTATAATGGATACTCAACTTCATAGTAAAAAGTAAAAAATTCTTTAATAACATTCAAGGCAGGAGGCCAGCTAAGAAATCACCACAACTACTTGATGAACAAAGTATAACAGGAGCATTTAGGGGTAGGCAAAAGTACTCTTGCATTGGTCTCTTCTGATGAAGACCTTGGGGAGATTCCCACATCTCCAACATCCTCTATAGTGAATCAACTTCCATACACAAGAATACTGAACCAAACAAATAATGCTAATAAAACACCAAAACTGTGTAGCATTCTCTCAAATGTGAATTTGCAAAACTGCTGGCAAAGCCACACTACACACCCTTACAAACAGATCCTCTGCCAGAGCCCTGCAGCGATGCTAATGCAATTTCCATCTACATGAAGGGCTCCAGAAGGTATCTTAGAATTACAGGCTTATCAGTGACCTCCTTGGCAGTGACAGAGTCCATAATAAAGAATAAATGTTGAGCACATGCAAAAATACACTCTATATGGAAAGAATCAGTACAGATTTGTAAAGGGAAATCCAGCCTTGCAAGGCTGCTGGACTTGTGTGAGTGTTATCAGTCAGTACTTGGAGAATCCCATGAGCATGATATATTTGTATTTTGAAATAACTTCTCATTAACAAACTATTTTGCCCCAGGGTTGAAAAGAAATTATCACATCCAGGACATGACCAAAGAGCACTCATGCTCAGAAACATGCTAATATCACCTCCAGGTGATGATAAAAGCGCAGTACCGTGCTTACGAGAGCAACTATCCTGGGGATGTTCCAAAAGCTGTTCGAGTTTCCTTGTGCAACACTTCTTCCCACTATGTATTTTAATACTTTGGCAGCCTATCACCAGTAATTTCTTATACTCCTCTTCACAGCAGCCCTAGAACAGAGCAACTCAACACAAACTACTTAACATTTTTAAATAAAATGCACAGTTGCAGAACTAAAATGATTTCTAATGAGTATCTGCACCAGTAAGTCTAGTTCAAGCTAAATGCATCGTTTTGCTCAAACCCAGATTCTATAAATCAAAGTGGGTATCATAGCCTTCAAGAGCTTAAGCACTGCTTTAAAAGAATCTGTCAATTATTTAATGGAAAACCTTTCCTACTACAGTGTTACTGATCTATGTCTCACATCCAAGGTTAATTTAACACTTAAAATGTAGCACTTCAAGTACCATTACTCGAAATAACTTACCGTGCAAAAAACGTAGAGAACAAGGAAAGGCAATTATTCATGTGAATGAGAGAACATGAATCACAGAAGAAAGAAAATTATATCTATATAATGCAGACATGCAAGGTCAATACATTTTACTAGGCAACACAATGAAAGGAGACTTAAATTGTAGGGTAAAGCTACACACAGGACATACAGTACCGTTGGAGTTTTGGGGAGTTTTTTTGTATGTGTTTTTTGGTTTGGTTTGGGTTTTTTTGTTGGTTTTTTGTTTTGTTTTGTTTTGCTTTGGTGGCTTTTTTTTTTTTTTTTTTTTTAATTGTATTTTTTAAGGCAGAAAGGATCTGGTTCACCACAGATTCTGGGCAAGTCAGTCAAGGTGCTACCATGCCATCCAGAAAACCTCTTTAAACCCACTCAAGTACATCTGTACTGTCAATACACAGTCTTCCTTCTAAATGAAGGAAGTAATTGAACACACACAAGAACACACACAAATACTTGTTAGTCCCACAGAGGAACCTGTGACATTTAGACAAAGGGCAGTCCTAAGTCAAAACCAAGGAGAAGTATCAGGGATAGGACCTGCTTTCACAGCAGGAAGAGGACCAGACATTTTACTTCTTCTTTATCAGTGAGCCTAGATAATGATTAATGAAAAGAAAAAACTGAGACCTCCTATGAAGCCTCAAAGATTAGGTTCATCCTATTTCAAAGTACATTTCAGTAAGCAGCCAAGAATCAAACCACTCCACCCAAGCAGCTTGGTATAGCTGCTCACAATATCTGTGAGCAGGACTTCATTTCAGAGCCCCTACCTTGGGGTCTGCCAGCTTAATGCAGAGAGCCCCAGACCCAGATGACAACATGAAGAACCACCTCCATGTCAAGGCAGATTTCCTGCATCCCCTGGGTTTGGAACAGGGATGCTGAGGAGTTACCGCCCAAGCTCATCCAGCCCTTGGACACTTGCTGCTCATTCACATGGAAAGCAATGAGTCAAGTGAGACCATGAGCGCGTCAAAACAAAAGGCTTAAGTGACTATGACAGGCAGATTACAAGTTACAGTGAAGGAATTCAGAAACACTACCAAGGCACATGGAGATGGTTCTAGAAAAGTCAGAGCTCACCCACAGTTTATGCCTGCAGGAGACTTTCAAGGGCTGAAAGTGCTTCTTCTTGAACATTAGTGGTACGCCAACCAAAGAAAATGTGGTCTGTTGCTCAGTGGAGCAGGTGACTTTTTAAAGGCAAAGACACATAAGGTTAGGTTAGTCAATTTCTTCTTTTCCTTATTTGTCACTGACAAGGTCTTCCAGGTCTCTGAGATCCTCTCCAAGAAGATGAACTACTGGTGGTGAATTTGGTTGAAGTCAGGTATTACTTGTGAAAGCATGATTTATCCAATTCCATAGGACCACATGGGCTTCACCCATGGGTGCTGAGAACTGACTGATATCACAGCAAGGCTGCTTACTATCATCTTTGAAAAGTTGTGGCGATCCAGGATGGTCCTTAATCACTGGTGAAAGACAAATGTTGCACCTGTCTCTAAAAAAAGGCCAAAAGTTCTACCCTTCAGCCTTCCCTCAGTTTGTGGGGAAATGATGAAACGCATCCTCCTGGAATGCACTTCTGGGTACACGAAGGAGGTGGTGGTTATTTGGAACAGTCCATGGCAACAGACACAGTGGTCTTGGTAGTCCGCAACATGAACACCAGCAGGCAGTGTGCCCTGGCAGCAAAGGCAACTGACAGCATCCTTGGCTGTATTAAAAGGAGGATGGCCTGTTAATTGAGAAAAATTCACTGAAGGAAATTATTAACCTCCCTGGATCTGTAGTCAGTATATGAACATCATTTGTGGACATGAAATGCTGCATACATTTTTGGGACCCCTGGTAAAATGAAGACACTGATCAACTAGATTGAGTTCAGTAGAAAGACACAAAAATGATCACAGGCTGGAGTACATGTCCTGTAAGATGCGACTGAAGGAATACAGCTTGTTAGGCCTGGACAAGAGAAAGCTGCAAGGAAGGAGACCTGTTAGACTGTATGAGTAAAGGTTCATCTTCATAGACACAAAGAAGCACGGAGAGATAGTGCTAAATGGGAGAACTTGAATAATACCCTGGCCTGACTATTCTGGGTTATCATCACAGTCATCAGCCTGAAGAAGCACAGATGAACAACAGCCAAGAGAATGCCACTAACGTACCCAGAGAAAAAGAGCCCCTGCTGCAGCTCCTCTTAGGGTCATCACAAGACAGCCATCAATGAGAAGTCTGAGTCATGCTTCTTTCTCATGCTTTCAACTCATTATGTCCCTACACCTCTGTCTGAGCTAGGGGCTGAAAAGACAGGCAACAGAAAGAAACAGCTGCAGACCTAAACAATGCTCTGGCAACAAGGATCTCAAAGAAATTTCTTGTTTAGCACCCCACCTACCAGTCCTTTCCTGTATGAATCAGTCACTTTCCAAAACCCTTATTTACAAAAATGCCTTTTATTCATAAAGTTTATGTATTTCACGTTAAAAAAAATCTTTATACATTTCACTTTTGCCTTTAACGCACAATGAAATGTTCTGCATTAAAAAAAAAAAAAAAAAAAACAAAACAAACAAAACACCACCTGAACATTAACTAGTCAAATAAAGGTCATCTTAAAAAGCATATAAAAATCAAGCTTAAGTGCAATTATGTTCTCCACAGCACAAAGCAAAGAACAAGAGGAGTCAACAAACTCCAGCACATACATAACTGTGTGCAATTATACAAGCAATACATAACTTGTTCTAATTACTTTGCATTGGTATCACTCCACTGTATTCCAAATTCTGTATCAAAAAGATGTCAGTCACCTCCAGGTGTCTCTGAAAGGTAGATCTACTCCACTCATTGTGCATTACTCACTCTGGGAAATAATGGTATTTACAGACACTAAAATGTTCAAAGAATATTTTAAAAATTCTTTCCAGACCTCACATTTGCTGTATTGCTGGAACTGTCACTCACATTACTGACAGCATTTCCCTTAGTCCCTTAGCAGAAAAATGTTTCTAGACTGCATACATTCAGTAGCTAGTGATGCTGAACTAGCCAAATTAAACTACGTGCCATGCTACCCCAGCTGCTACGTGAACAGGTGGTGAGCTCAGTGTCTACCACTGCTGATTCTCACCAACTGGGATCTAGAAGCTGGGATAGGGGTATTTGTGAGTTTGAGGGCTAATTAAACCCAGAAGCCTTTAAGGCAGCCCCAACTACTGTTAATTCTCTTGTAAAAAAACAGGTATCAAATTCTGGGTACAGATAAACAGTGCTGTCCTTTTTGCAAATGCATGCTGCATCATGTACTGTAACAACACAAAATGCCAGCAAGTTAACACATGCATGGCAGACAGCTGGTACAGCCAACAGGCTGTTTGCATACCAAGTTAACTGAATGGATGTCAAACTACCTCCCCTGATATGCTGAAGGCACATGATAGTTTAGTTCCATCGCAAGGCAATCTTCTTTTCCCCAGGTGTCCCCAAAAGACATATGGAGAAACTAACTGAAACTTTTGCAAAACATCATCTCCTCAAGCTCTCCAAGAACCTGCCAAGAGTCCAGCACCTTCTGACCAGGTTCTTTGAAATACTCCACATGTGGAGGGTATAGTGTTTCATATCAAATTTACTTATTCATAGATATATGATGTTAAGCAGGACTTCTGATTTAGCAGAGCAATATAAAATATACCAATACCACAATACAAATGAAAGTTACAAGTAGCAAAATATATCAGTTGCAATACACTGTTCAATCACATCACCAGTATGATCCCTATTACTGGTCTCTATAGTATGTCCACTGTTACAGACTGGGCACCCATGGTAACTGGGAAGAAATACGTGGGTTAAAGCCAGGTCAAGCCTGTTGCTCTCTTCAAAATAACTTCGTGAGTTGTTTAGTTTTTATACTCTCTGTTGGGCTGAGCCATGTATACGCTGGCCCTATGCTGTCTGGCTAACTCACGGAAATATTCACATTCTTCTAAAGAACTCAAGGAGAAATATATACACCACCAATTGATCCACTCAACTGTTGACAGGCATTTATCTAAAACAAAGGTTTATCCAGTCCTCTTTGTGTTGAGATGAAGTGGGCTTATTTGTATTATTCTCTGAGCTTCCTGAGCACATCACCTTTCCCATCTCTACTGACCATTCTTCCATTGTAGGAGTTTATTCACTAAGCCACATTGCATCCTTCGTCAGCCACAGAGCTGACATACATATGAGTTCAGGCTGAGATTTCAGCTGACGCCCTACCAAGTAAAATTATACAAAAACCAGTTACTAGTCTTGCAGATATACTATTCGATACCTCTACAACACAAAACTAACCAGGTCTGGAAGCAGCTAGAAACAGCTGACCTGACTGGAGAAGAGAAGCAGGGAAGAGGGGGAGGAATTGTGCTGTATGCAAAGCAGCAGCCTGACTTCAGACATCTACTACAGAACAAATGATGGGCCTTATGGTCAGGACCAAAAGGAAGATCAACAAAAGGGCTATTGTTGTGGGGATCTATCACAGTCTGTCCCATTGAGAAGAAATGTCAACTTCTTTAGAGAACTGTAAGAAGTATCACCATCACCAGGTCCTGCCTTTCATGGAGGATTTTTTAAGTACTTCAACATTTCACGGAAGAGAAATGTTGCCTGGCACAACCAGCCCAAAAGACTTCTGGAGTGTGTTGACAATAATGCTTTGATGTTGTGCTGGATAGACAAGCTGACGAAGATGGGTGCTCTGATTGATCTCCTACATATGCATACAGAAAAACCAGTGGGTGGTGTCAAAGTCACATGCAGAGTCCTGCAATTAGAGTGAGATAAACCTACTCAAAAATACAGCCAGAGTGCTGGTTATGCAAGAAAGCAACTCTGCAGAACAGGATCCTAGAGAGCAGGTAAAAAAGATGAAAATGAGTTGGTAGGATGCACTGGCACCCATCCACATACTATAATGCACCAGTAAAAGCGCAAATGCCCCTCTGTGAAGCACTCCTGAAGTCGCATATGGAATATCATGTTTTCCTTTCCCCACTACTCAGTGTAAGAAAGAGATGAATGAAGTGGACCAAGTACAGCAAGGCACCAATGAGGCAATTTTAAGGGGCTGAAGCACACAAGGTGCAAGAAGTACTTGGGACAGCAGTATCTGCACAGCCTAAAAAGACCAGGTAAGACAACTACTGAATGTGGGTTAAAGAAAAGGTAGAGCTAGACTTGTTTCAGAAGTCACAGTTAAAGGGCAAGACGAAACAGTCAAAAGCTGAAGCAAGGGAACTTTTAACCAAGATAAGGAAAATATTATATGAAGAGTGGTCAAATATTTGACAAGGTTGCCTAGGCTGCAGAATCTCCATCCTGGTACAATATCCTGCTTTGAGCGGAGTATCCAGCTTCAAGACCTCTCCAAGCTAAATCAGATCCCCAAGCCTGAAGTGTTACTCACCACAATCCTTCCTGTTACCACATATTGTATTGCTGGCTAATGCAGGTCCAATCTGAATGGAAACATTCAACTGATGAATGCTCCCACCCTGGACTTTGCCACTATGAGAGATCAAGCTTAATCTAGAACCAGCATTTTTCGTTTGTTTTATACAAGAGTTCAATTTTACTAAAGAATATATATTGATTGCCCTGAAGAAAGAAGGCTCTGGGGAGACTTCAGCACAGCTTCCAGTGCCTAAAGGGGCCATCAAGAAATATAGAGAGGGACTGTTTAAAAGGGCATGAGGAGATAGAACAAGGGGGAATGACTTTAAACTGACAGAGGAGAGATTTAGATAAGAACTGAGGCAGAAGTTCTTTCCTGTGAGGGTGGTGAGGCCCTGGCACAGGTTGCCCAGAGAAGCTGTGGCTGCCCCATCCCTGGCAGTGCTCAAGGCCGGACTGGACTGGATGGGGCTTGGAGCAACCTGGTCTAGTGGAAGGTGTCCCTGCTGGTGGCAGGGCAGTTGGAATCAGATGATCACTAGGGTCTCTTCCACCCCAACTATTCTGTGGCTCTATGATATGGTTAAAAACTGCGTTAGCACAGGAGTAATAGGCTGCAAATTAACTATGTGCCTGCTTCATAAAAAAAAAAAAAAAAAGAGAACAGTGCTTGACTCTGACTTGAACATTCCTTTCCCAAAATGTATTATTTAAAGCAATTACTGGGATGCTCGCCGCAGCGCTATACCACGAGCGCTTCCAGTTAGAAGCCGCTCCTCGGCACCCTTCCAGGGGGAGGAGTTCTCCCTGTTGCCGATGGCACAGTCTCCACAGCAACCCCCCCACCCCGGGCAGCGGCCCGCTGCGCCGTGGAACCGCGGCCGTTCCGCCCGCGCGGGAGCTGTAATGCCGGGAGGCGAGAACGGTTTTGTAGATGGAGCGAAGAAAACGCACCCTAAGCACACTTTGAGTTAAAAATGGAGAACTCCTTTGTGGAAGAAGTGGCTGCATCACTCATCAGAGAATTTCTCAGTAGAAAGGTAACTTGTCTCGATTTTCTACAGCAAGTACAAATGAGAATGGCACATGAAAAATGTAAGGTACTAATAATAGACTGAGGAATGCTGGTGGGGGGGAGAGAGAGGGGAGAGAACGACACAGGACTTCCTCAGCCTTAAAGCAGCCAGACATGAAGGGCAATGGGCCGGGTATCAGCACTACATTTCCCACAAAGCCTTTCTACTGCTGAACATGGAGGCCAGCATCCGCCTTGCTTGGGGAAGCGCGAGCCTTCCACACAACACGCCTGCAAAACCAGAAATTAAATCAAGAGACGCAGTTTCAGGGTTGTTTTATTTTATTTATTTTCCTCACTAATTATCTAGCTTGTTGTTGTCGTTGTGTTTTCAAGAACAGAAAAATTCCCAGGAGAAATATTAAAAAAAAAAAAAAAGTAAAAGGCAAATGGTTTTAGAGAAACTGGTAACTTTTTTCTTTTTCTTTTTAATTTTTTGGGCTGAATTTTTGTCTAGCTCTTGATTTTAACCTTTTCTGTTGGTGGTGGTTTTGTTGGTGTATGTTTTTCTCTCCTCCCTTCCTCCCCTCCCCGGTTCTCAGCAGTAGCTTGTCAGACAGCACTTTCTCGGGGTGGGGTGGGGGACCGGGAGGAGAGGAAAAAAGAGACCATTATACTTTTCACAAACTTCATGCTGTAAAAGGAGTGTGGGACTGAGCAGAAGAAAAGGCACCTTCACATTTCAAAGTGAAAGCACCAACCACCCTGTACTTATGTTGAATCCTAAGGAAATGCTGCTGATGTCCAGCCCTGTCAGTTCTCCCATGTCAGGAATGAATGAGCTTGTACCAGAAATTAAACAGCCACTTGTCTTACTAAGTGCTGCAGAAGCCTTAATTTTCTTCACCTGTTTTGCATCCAGTCTCCAAATGCACATTTTCAGTGTTTGTGAGCAAAGCTGAAGCATTTGCCAACAGAATTTCAGATGTAGAATTCATTATTTGCCATTTACTGCCAGAAGAGTGAGAGGCTCAAATCTGTCAGTTCACAGATTGCAAAGATTTTTTCAGATGAAAGACATACATTTCTGAGTTGGACAAATGTCAAGGTAAAGCTGAATAAAAGCATAAAATGAAGGGGAATGTCCTGCAGGTACACAGGCCATAAAGCTTACAATACTAATACACACTTGAACTGGCACATCTATTTTCTACAATAGACTCTGGAGTCAAAACAATAATCCTTCATGCCTCTGTACAAGCATTCCCTTGCTTCCCCCAAATCTTCACTACAGATTGGAACTAACTGTGATAATGATCTTTTATTTACCACAACTTATTCATCATTCCCTAAATCCAAGCCATCACATCCATGTGCAGAGAAATATATCCTTTATTATAACAATAACCTTTCATGGAAGGAATTGAGACTTTCTGTTTCAAAATGGTTGTCTGGTATTGTACCACTTACACTGGTTTAATGCACAGTAAATCAGACTCTCCCTCCAGAAAGGGAGATGCCTGTACATTTTGTCTCTGAAGTGCCCATTTACCCTGACTAGAGATTCAAAGTAACTGAGAACATCTGAAGTCTCCAAACCAGCTGATGTCAGAGACATTTCACTGATCTCCAACCCAAGACTGATCAGAATAACTTCAATTCATGATAAGGGCTCTAAAACCACTCACAGCTGGAGCACATTTATGTTCAGACTTTGTAATTACCCATGTCAGAATCACATTTATGAAAAGCTGCATCACCTCTTGACGGAAAAAACAAACACACTGTTTCTGGAACTGTTTGTACCTGAAGCTCACGTATTTGCTGGGGCCTTCATACTCATCAGCCAGCCTTATGAGGCTGTTCAGCAGCTGAAGTCACCTGCATGCAGGCCTATCTTATTTTGTCATGCTCAGTAATTTCCATCTCACAGCCAACACAGCCACCTTAATTATTTTCTCATCTGTGGGCTGTAATAAGGCAAGACTGTACCACTAAAGTACAGATTCTAAGGGTTAGCTTGTTATTAATTAATGCCATCCAGAAGTTTCATATTACATCCAAAAAAGTCATAGGATCATAGAATAGTTAGGAAAGGATCTTAAGATATGTAGTTCCGACCCCCCTGCCATGGGCAGGGATGCAGGTCAAGGCTGAAAGATTTGTGAAGTTGTACTGTCTCAAGTACTCTAAAGTCTGACACTTTTCCTTCTCAGGGTTTGAAGAAAACCATCACCACCATGGACCAAGAGCTTCCACGTTCTGAACTTAGCATCAATAACAGGAACGAACTTCGGAATGTCCTGCATCTACACTCCTTGTACAAACACAACAAGGTAAGGAAACAGGTGCTGCTCCACAAAATTTGGAATCAGATGCAATGAAACTATGCCAAACATATCAAGACTGTAGTATGTCCAAATGGAAAAGAACTCCAGCGTGCATCTGGTACTGCACTGCTGCGGACACACCAGCAGTTCTCTAAGGAATAGACAGTTCTGTAAGAACATTCTCTAATGTTCTCTAACATCTAGGTGAGACTGCAGCTCATAGGATGAAGCTGAGAACCTGGCAGTTCATAAACCCTTCTACAAACTGCAACCTCCAGTAAACCAGGAGCAGTTACTCATGTTAATACTTTTTCCATCATTTTGGCTAGATTATTCAATTGTGGAAGTACCTTTACATGCCCATTTTTATTTGTAACTTGATATAAGACCTGGAAGATAAAATTCTAACATTTATTATTCTTTGAAATGAAATATAGACAGCAGTATTTGATAAGAGGGACATCAACGGATGATTTCCATTTCCAGTTCACTCATGACTTAAGGCACCATGATGCTTTTGATAAGCAGCATGCGGCTATTCTGTAATAGATCTCTTCAAAAAGATCTCTCTCTCAGCGTAGTTCATAAAATCACAAAACAGTTTTGATTGGAAGGGACCTCAAAGACCGAGACCCTCCAGTTCCAACCCCCCTGCAATGGTCAAGGACACCTTCCACTAGACCAGGTTGCTTAAAGCCCCATCCAGTCTGGCCTTGAACACTGCCAGGAATGGGGCAGCCACAGCTTCTCTGGGCAACCTGTGCCAGTGCCTCACCAC
>WYDI02036550.1:11171-33982 GCA_009867235.2 Psittacus erithacus | reverse complement strand
TACTGTGAGGGTGGTGAGGCACTGGAATGGGTTGCCCAGGGAAGCTGTGAATGCTCCATCCCTGGTGGTGTTCAAGGACAGAGCCGTGGGTGACATGGTTTAGGGTGAGGTGTCCCTGCCCATGGCAGGGGCTTTGGAACTGGATGTTGTTAAGGTCCTTTCCAACCCAAACCATTCTGTGGTTCTATGATTCGATGGACATATTTGGGAGTGAAGAATGTGCTAAGGTGGTTGCAGTGCTGTGGTTCTGGTTTGCTCTCTCATAGTTTCTTGAGATTTTGAGTTTGCTAGATACGATGCTAGCGGATTCCCTTGGTGTTCTGTCCTGAGGGGAAGCAGAGCAGGTGTTCCAAGGAACTCTGCTGAGTTTAAAGCCTATTTTGTGGTCATGGGTGACTGAGGGACAGGCTTCAAAGGGACCCTAGGGTTCCTTCTGTCGTATGTTCTTTTTCAGGGAGAAGGTGGGCAAGGACAGGCAGGTAAAAAATACCCCACAAAAGAACTTGACCTCAGAGGGACTGCCCATAGAGAAAAAGAAACCAGTCTGAAACAGAAAACATGGAAACAGAAAGTACTGCAGTATGGTCATGGAAAGTTCACAGGGCTCAAACTCCTCTGATCCCAAGGGAAAGACCACTTCAATGCTACATTTCTGATAGCTCCAAAATGTGGAACTGAAGGCTTGGCTGCAAGGGTCAATTAATCTGTGGATGTGGAGGCTATTTGTCTGCAGAATAATGTGCAAAATGTGTTACATATCCAAGTGACCTCCAACTGTTAAGCTGTGTGAATGGCAGGTAAGCTGAGGCTTGTCACAGGCTGTTGCTGCCAAAACCTAAATCTAGGGACAAATCTGGCAGCTCAAATTGAGGTGGACTCAAAAAACCCCATTGCATATAACATCAGATGGAAACTTGTTGAAGTGGGAGGAGGCTGGGGTTAGTGAAAGGACTATGAGGTGACATAATGGAAATGGGCTCAGAAATACGAGACTCAGAAAGGCAGGGACTGGTAATGAGTTCTTCTTAAAGCCAGGGAAAAGTGATGCTAGAAAGGCTGCATACTAGAGCATAAACAATGAAACTATGTACATATGACTGGAAATGGAAAGCACTGCTTACGAGCAGACACCTAGCTCTTGTCTGGTTTAGCAGAACAAAAATTAGTGGAGATGACAGTGTTATCCAAGCATCAGAAGCTACTGAAGAGCCTTCATCAGGATAAACAACAAAGTGGTGCAAGGACAAGTATTTCTATATTGACCATAAATCACAGGCAGTAACTGAGAAGGGAAGTCTCAAAGAACTGAGGTCCTGACAGAAATCCTCCACTGTCCACACTCCTGGTAATAAAAGAGGAATTTGGGGGGGTATAGCACAACCTCTATGGAGGGCTAAAACCCATTGTGTATATTCCACCAGTCACTAGAGAATACTGTCAGCCTCCTTAGCCGTATTGCACATTCACAGACCTGTGGCCAGAGCTGTCCCTGGAGGGGAGGAAGCAAGAGCACAAGAGCAGAAAAGAAGGAAGGTGACGTGTCTGAGGGAAATGACATGAGGATCCTGCCCTTCTCCACTGCCTCCTCCCTCCCTGCTGCTGCCCAGAAGTAGGGGAACTGAATCCCATGCCTGAAGTGCCCAGCTGCCTTCTCAGCCTGTCCTGGTCACTTCCCAACCCTCGCCATTCTCCTTCTTGCCTTATTGTCTCCATTCATCTATTTGCTAATCTCTTCCAGGAAGAGTGATAAACCACCCTCCCCACCTCTGCCCTTGGGTCTCTGCTCTCTCCCATTACACACCCATCCTTTACCATAAGGCCTTTATATCTCCATCACGTGCTCACAAGCACACGTCAACCCTTTTGAGCCCTGCTATCTCACTTCTCCAATGCATTTTTCTGATGGTGTCACAGCCCTGAGTTGGTCACAGCTTTAGAAGGGGATTCCCCAAAGATCTACAGGTCTGTTCAGTCCAAAGCCAGGCTTTCTTTCTTTAGAAAATTACCTCATGCTTTCAGATAAAGGCTAGAAATAAAAGAATTGTTAGCAGCTTTCTCCCATCCATCCAATCGCAGCAGGCAGCTTGTCATTCTTTCTTGAGTTTTGAGAACCCCGACTTTCCAAGTTGCAGTAACCTCTTGAACTTCCCTTTTTGGGTTCCTACAAAAGGTCTCCCTGTTAGCTGGGAGGTCTGGCATTATGGCTGCTCCTCCAGCATCCTCCCAGCGTCTCCCACAAGCAGCCTGGAAGCTTTCACTGAACTATTGAGTATTACTCTAAAGATTAGGAGCAAACTGCTACCTTCAAAAAGCTTCCTCCTTAAAGCTGGTCCTCATTTTGAATGCTGGATGCTGTTCTGGTCCTCAGAGCCCAGAAATTATCCATATAAATGGAAAACGCTCAAAGAAGGGCAAAGATTATCAAAGGTTTGGGGTAAATGAATAAACTTGGACACTGCAGCCTCGAAGAGCAATGACTAAGGTGGAATATGATAGAGTTCTACAGTATCTCTATTGCTTAAGAAAGAATGGAAGAATAGAGGGTAACAAATCCAATTAGTTGCAACCAGGTTCAAAACAAAAGAAGACAGGTCTTCATGCAAAATCTCATGAATCCACCCTGAAAAGGCACTCAGGGTGGGATAGGAGAAGGCTAACTCAGGACCTACTAAAGAGTCAGGAACATTTCCTAGGTTAAAAATTACCGGCACCACAAAGTGCATCAGCAGGAAGCATCAATAGCTCACCTTGTCCTTACGCTTCTCTGGACAGCTTCGTGTAATGACTCTTGGAGGCAAGATTTGCACAAGATAGTCTGAAACCATTTTGCTGTTTCCACCAACCCTGTAGAAACCCCCAGGCAATGACAGATCACCAGCACAACTCACCCACCTGTCTCCAGCATCCAGCTCATCTCTCACCTCTCTCCTGGATGCAGGTGACTCCGGGATGGCACAGCAGGCCACTTACACCATTCCTTGCTTGCTGTCTTTAACGCCGTGTTCTTAGAACAACCTTTTCCAATTCAGGATAGCCATTCCCACCCTAGGTACACCAACATATATATACGTATGTATTTATAAACTGAGTAATCTATTTCTTCACTTAATATATTTATTATTATACATGTATACGTACATTTAATACACCCAGTGTATATCCTATATCCAGCTGTCATTTTGAGGAGTGTTCAGATAGAGTGAAGATAGTCATATGCACAACACAGTCTTGTCACAGGTACAAGAAACAGCCTGAGCATTTGTAGCTGGAGACTGAAAGATTTTTCAGGCAGAAAACAATGTCTGAAAGCATCACAATGAGTGCAAACCCAAAAAATGAGGTGAGATGGGCAGACGCTGGTAGACAAACCTGTTACTAAGCAACGCTTATGGAAATTGATCCCGTGATTAAGAAGTTCACAAACTTCATTTGCAGGAGGAGCACTAGACTGGTGGATAAGCAGCATACTCAGGAGCCTTGGGCTCCTGGCTCTGCTAATAACAGCCAGACCTCCTGCCCTGCCCAGGCCTCTTCCCCATGGTTACAGATGCTGTGAACAGCTTTTCACTGGTTTCCCTCCACTACAGTGCTCACTGAAGGGATGACAAGCAGGCACACCGATGAATTAGAAACCTGTGTATCATCTAGCTTGGTACCGAAGGGGGGCTTTAGAGCTGTGCTTTAAACAACACATCATGTGGGATACACCACCAAATTCAGTAACTTCCCTATGAGAAGCCCAGAAACAGAGATACAGCTACAAGCTCGACTGGGAGTTAGCCAGGTTACTTGCATTAGAATAATTTAGGTCGGAAAGGTCTTCAGGATCATGAAATCCAACCACTGCCAAAGCCACCACTAAACCGTGTCCCTAAGTGCTGCACCTACGTGTCTTTAAGTACTTTCAGGGACAGTGACTCTACCACTGCCCTAGGCAGCCTGTTCCAATGCCTGAGTGCCCTCTCTGTGAAGAAATTGTTCCTAATATCCAATCTAACCACCCTCTGGCACAGCTTGAGGCCATTTCCTCTTGTCCCCTCACTTGTTACCTGGGATAAGAGACCAACCCCACCTCACTCCATCCTCCTTTCAGGCAGCTGTAGAGAGCAATAAGGTGCCCCCTGAGCCTTCCCTTCTCCAGACTAAACCCCCAGGTCCCTCAGCCGTTCCCCATCACACTGTGCTCCAGGCCCTGCTCCATTGTCCTTCTCTCACCCCACTCCAGCACCTCAATGTCTCTCTTGTAGTGAGGGGCCCAGCACTGAACACAGGATTCGAGGTGCATCCTCGCCAGTAGTGCTCAGTGCAGGGGGATGATCACTGCCCTGGCCCTGCTGCCACACTATTGCTCATACAGGCCAGGATGCTGTTGGCCTTCTTGGCTGCCTGGGCACAAGCTGCTCATGTTCAGCTCCATCAATCAGCACCTCCAGGTTCTTTTCCATGAGCAATTTTCCAGCCACTCTGCCCCAAGCCTGGAGTATTGCATGGGGTTGTTGCGGCCCAAGTGCAGGACCTGCACTTTGTCTTGTTGCACCTCATCCCTCTGGCCACAGCCCATGGATCCAGCCTGTTCAGATCCCTCTGCAGAGCCTTCCTACCCTCAGGCAGATCAATGCTCCCACCCGACTTGGTGCCATCTGCTAACCTCCACTCAACTGGCACCTCCTCAGTTAGCAAGGGCTGCTGATACATGATGGAAAGTGGCTTGGTGAGCACTTCAACCAGCTCCCTCAATACCCTTCGGTGGATCCCATCCAGCCCCATAGCTTGTATGTATCTACGTGGTGCAGCAGGTCACTGAACATTTCCCCTTGGATTTTGGGGGCTTCATTCTGCTCCCCATCCCGGTCTTTCAGTTCAGGGGGCTGGGTACCCCAGTCTTATTGTTCAAGGCAAAGGCGGCTTCGGGTACCTCAGGCTTTTCCTCATCCTTTGTCACTGTTTACCCCCGCATCCAGTAAGAATGGAGATTTCCTTCTCGAAGAGCGTTCAGCCTTCCTGGACTCCTTTGCCCATCAGGACTGCCTCCCGAGGGACTGTGCTGCTAAGCATGTTACCTAAGGAAAAAAAGCTGTCTCAGATCACAGAAGTTCAGAGACCTGCACTATCACTGAATACGAGCCTCTGCGTTATTTGAGACTGTCTGCTGGAAATTGGCAGCAACCCCAAAAAATGAGGAGGGGAGTAGTTTATTTGACATCAAGAAGGTTTATTCTCTCATCTCTTGTCAATGCCATTTACAGAGTATTAATGCTCATATCAGATGGAAAGCCACAAATCAAGTTTGACACATAATCGTTTTTCTTCACATGCTATCTGTAAAGTATTCTACTTTACAGATATCCTACTGCCTGCCTGAGTCTTTCCACTCAACACCTTCAGGAGGCTACTTGAGTGCAGAGGGAACTTGACTTGAAGGCCAGAGAGGAGAAGAAAAGGAAGTAAGTTATTCTTTATGCTTTTCTGCAATGTCTCAGCACGTTATCAAAAGCCAAGAACTTCAGGAATGGAGTGACCACAGAGAAGGGGGTATTTTATGACTCAGACCCTCTGCTGGGCATCTACAGCACCACAGAAACACCTATGTACTAAACAAGAGTGATTTGCAAAGATGCAGTAGCAATACCACCCTATGTGATTTAGCAAACTCAGTTACAGTTACACTTCAACAGATGACTCCAAATGCTGCTAAAAGACTTTATTAAAGACTACTAACAGTTCTCATAACAATGGCACGTACAATGATTCAAAATCATGACACATAGCGTGGAGTTTTGAAGAGCACTATTATAACACACCATGGACAACAACAAAGCAGATGTGCCATCTCAGAGCTCTATGAGCAGGCCCATGAAACAGGAGTTACACAGCTGTACAAGTGTCAGAGAAAATAGAAAAAAAAAGAAAAAAGGTCATTCAATACACAGTCCTTAGATTTATTGACAGTATTACAGTACTTCACGGGCAAGGACTGGCTTGTTCCAGCTGCCCTTTCCAGAGCACAAGGGCAGCTGGAAATAGCAAAAATATATCCCCAAAGTATCCCCAAAACCATAGGAACCCTCTAACAAACATACCTCAGGTGCAATCACTTCTCCAGACCTTCCTGCTTCTGAATTTTCAGTCAGAGATCCTGACCTCCCTGCTATCACTTTGCTCAGGACAGTGTTTTGTTTTGCAAGAAAACAAAACCAGGATGCTTCTTTAAGACAGTGCAAAAATATTTTCAATGGTATAGCTAAAACACAGGTTAATGACAAACAGCACAGACCAACCGCAGCACGGCCAACAAAGACTTCAAGATAAACCAAATGGACCTGCCGCTCTTTGACCAGCACTCCAGACTGAGGGCTTGCAGAGGGGAGATATGTTGATCTCTCTCAAGCAAGCCATCATTTCTGGATTCATAGTGAGGAATGGTCTCAGCTACTACAGGATAACAAAATGCTACAGAAAGCCTGCAAGTATTAAATTATCCAACCCTATGTCAAATAACTAATGAAAGAGTATCTAAGCAGAAAAAGTATATAGCAGCCATGCTATTTCTCATGGCTCTAATGTTGTTCCCTTCCTTACTGTGTCGGTCACGGTAGCCAAAGTGTGACTTGCGGAGTTCAGCAGCTTACAGCAACCCCGTGGTGATGCAGATTTCCCAGCAGCACATGGGGATTTATATTCTCCGAGACACACAATCTAATTACAATAGCAGGGCAGCTGCAGTCTGCTCCTGCTGTATTGTCTTTGGAGCTTTTGGCTATGAGATCTCAGGCCCCTCTGCACTTGTCCAACTGATCTCACCCATGCTCACAGCAGCACATCCATGGTCATATTCATCTGGTGTGCATCTTCAGAGCAATTTGCAACTTATTTTGTAAGCAGACGCTGAGGTGTCTGTGTATCACATCAGGACATTGGTATAATCTGTGCCAGAACATCCACTGGCAGCTCCACAGTACACAAATTCAATGAGAGATAACTGTGATTTGCCAAAGCCCCAGATCATTCTTCTTCTTCCAATTTCCACACAGTTGTGTGTTTGTATCGTAGTGTGATTATGTAGAACCTTTTCTACATCTGCCAACTTCAGAGGATAAAATCACAGTGCTGCATATCAACAAAACCCAGCATACCCAGCCTCCAATATAAAATAATTTATATATGCAAAGCAGAATTCGCATCTTAAATAACAAGAGACTGTCTCATTCTCTATGGTATCTTAATCCAGCTACTAAAAAATAAATAACTCACATCAGACTGATGGGTTTGTTTCCTGTACAGCACACGTGCGCTATCAGAGCTGACAAAGACAACAAGAAAGAAACTTTTGTGATTAATAAAAGAGAATTGTTGAACACTTGCACATATTGGCACAAGGCAGAAGAGAAAAGGGAATATTACACAGCTCAGCTCAGGTGCCTTCCTCTGTGGAGCGGGACTCAGATTTCAACTTTACAAATTCTCTGGCAACTTCATCATTGGTTCTTTGAGAGAGAATCCTCAGGATTGTAAGTCCAGTCTCATCCATGTGAATCCTGCGCCCCAAGGGGCACCAGCAAGCACAGCTTCCTTTGTCTGCTATGTCTCTGAGCTGCATCACTGCTATCCCCAGTACCCGGTCCTCCCGAGCAAAGCAGTAGTCTTTCACACATACTTGGAGCTCATAAGCATCAGGACCGTCTTCGTTTCCCAATATGCTGAAAAACACACACAAGTTTACTTACAGTTTCTCAGAATGTATAAATTACTCTGCAAAATAAAGACATCAGTAGCTGGCTAGAGTGCTTCGATGAGCCACAGAAAACTACTTTATACAGAAAACCCTGGTCAGAGCGGCAGAAGTGACAAAAGAATGCATATGGGCATTTTTGTTGGTTTACAGCTGATACAGACAACCTTCCTACTTAAGAAGAAAAAATGAACAACCCTCATCAAGTTGCCTTTGTATGCGTGTGTGTTAAACTGTGAAATAATAGGAGCACAGAACATTAAAGCCATGCTAATAGATTTTCAACTCAGATGACTTTAAACATTTTTGCTTCTGTTAAAGGTTGCTTCATTTCAATAATTAATATTTTAATTAGATGAAGTCTTTGTTAAAAATTCAGAACCTTCCATTAACGCAAAAACTAATAAAAATACATTCCCAAGCCCCTCTGATGTTTCTAAAATTAAAAGAATAATTTTAAAAGGGCAACAAAAATCCCTTCTCTTAGAGGAAGCCTGTCAAAGAAAAATTATATGTACGGTCCTTCTCCCCTCTCCCCTGGGATGTTTACAGTCTTTTGCTGTTCATCTCTTTTTTCTCATTCTTAATGTACAGCTGGGTGAGCATTACTCTGCGGCTCCCTTCATTGAACCTTCCAAGAATGAAGATGCCTTTGTAATAATGAAAGTCAAATAAGCAGAGTTAAATACTCCGTGTTGAGAGGTACTGCAATTTTAGCAGTGCAACTTACTATCAGTTCCAAGGGCTGAAGCACTTGTTCCCTGGAAACAAGTTCAGAAAGCATGTCCCACAGGTCAAGTTGGGATAAACACACACATTAATATTAAAAGAACTAAAAATATACAATGAACTTTTAGCCTCGACTCTTGCCAATAAAAGTTCATTAAAATGATGGAGCACAGTAAAGTAGGTTCATAGATCATGCAGTGTGCTTCACAAGACAGGCAGAGGATGCTGCAGATACAAAACAGACCTCAGCATCCTACCCACATTTCCTGCCGAGACACTGAAGACTGGCCAAGCTACTGGTTCATGTATTCTTTTGGGTCCCAAGCAGGCTGTCTGCAGACTTTGGAAAACCTTCTCTGCCCTCTGCACCTGCACTTGCCGCGTCAGATCCCCAAGCTATTTTTCACACTTACAAGTGAAAGGTTTCATTGTATTTGGGAGCCCAGTTGTTGCTCTTTGACTTGGTTGTGAACTTCCTCTTCTTGTCACTCTGCTGGGGCCCAATCATGGTGATTTCCACGAATGGACGGAACATGCCAGATGTCTGCCACTTCAAGTCATTGGCTGCCACAACTGGAAAAGAGAGTCACAACCTGGTTTACAGTAAATACTCATTTGTTCCCACTGCTCTGGACACTTTTCCAGTCTGCTTCTAATTTCTTGTTTCAGAAGATAAAGTCCAACCCAAAGCACACCAGTGGCCCAACACATGCAGCCAGGATTTTTTTGTAATACAAGGATAAACTTTTTTGCTCTAATTTAAGTTCCATGATGGGCACTAAATGCTTGGGACAGCACTTCACTTGTGCCATATGCATAGTGAAGAAACTAGTCCAAAAAAACAGGTATTCCCACAGCTCTGGGCAGGCTGCCCTGCCATTTCAGTGCTTAGGTCTACAATACATATGGAATGAGATAAAAAAGGTGGTGGTGGGCATTTTGGCAGACGATAGTAAAGTCTGTGTTGAAAAGGAAAATGAGACTGCAGGTAAGAAAAAGCCCACGAGCTGTAAGTGGACTCAGAAACCAGAATTACTAGCTTTTTAATTCTCATTCACCCTCTCAGGTCACTGCAGGGAATAGACTAAAGCATGGGAAACGGCTCTGAAAATCAGGTTTTACACTGCAGTGTAGATTTAACCAGAATAGAGGTCTGAAGAGCTATTTATATAAATCTTTAGAGGAAACTAAAGTAGTTAAATATGCTGTATCCAAGCAAAGGAGATGAAGGAGGAAGAGGAAGCCTGGGATGAATCACTGCTTGGGTTATTTTCAGAGCAGCTCTTCAGGGACCAACATGGCCTTCAGGATGAGGAAGAGGAGCTTCTGAACTCTTACTGGCTCTGTAAACCAGGAGATCTCCTGGTTTACACTGAGCAGTTTCGCAACATCACCCTGTCCTGCTGCCCTGTTCTCCGCAGCACAGGCTGAACTGTGTCGCCTGGTGACAGGCATCATCTGATTTCTGTTTACTTTATACATCACTGGCAATAAACAGGACAGTACATCGGTCTGTCACTGGCTGGACAAGTTCATTTGCTGTTTCTCTCCATGTTCCTGATATAAAACGGAAAACCATTCTGGACTCACATCCCCATGAGCTAACACAGAAATACAGTGACTGCCAACTGGAGAGTTTCCCCAGTACAGTCACAGAGCCTGAGCAGCAACACATGCCTTGCCATACCTTTCACTGTGACCTTGTGTTCACCAGTTCCGGGGTGGGTATACAGGTCGATCTGTATAGACACTTCTCCCACAGGATCATCGACACCAGAGCCTGTTAGAAGAAAATTGATACCACCTGTGCCCACATGGATTAACATTTATGGGCACCCATCTCTGGTTTATGGCCTCAGCAAGACAATACAGTGTTTTTACAGCACACCCTCCACAGTCAGTGTTTCAGTCTACACTGATAAGGTAACATTAATGCAAGATAATATCAGGCTTGCATGCCCAACACGTGTAACCATCAGCATTTTTTGCACTCTACCATGAAGATCATATCCTGTTGGGAATACCTGTAAGAATTTTAACAGAATTTCAATGATCTAAAGCTCAACAAAGGACCCTCACAGACAGCAAGGATTTTTCAGAGGTTGTCAGCAAGCTGTTGCGTGCCCATGCAGGCATTCCAGTGGTGGGCATTGGCATTCCCGTCCCCTCGGGGAAGAAGGGAGGATGCAAAAAACCAACAAAACAAAAAAAATACCCCAGAGAGGAAGTTTAGGAAAAAAAGACAAAGATGTGGAGCCATTGTGCAGTTTCACCTTCCAGGAACCTTTTTGTATGTTGTACATCAGCTACAAGTTGTTGCCCTGACTACTTATCTACTTCCCCTTGGAGGTTAATGAGAATCCCTTCACTGTTGCGTACCAAAAAAGATGAGGGAGAAGCACTCACAACTTGCATATTTATTTCCCTTCATCAATAAGCTAGGGAGAAAACAAGATGTAGCTTCACAGAGGAAAAGATAACATGTTGTAACAGAGGGAGATTTCATGAACCTTACAATTTGTGTATCACAGTGTTTTCAACCTTTTGACTTTTCATCATAATTATCAAGCAATATGTGGAAATGACATTTTTTCTGCGTAGGAAAGTCAAGATGTCATGTAAATTACAGAAGATGGCTTTGCAAAATGAAAATTAAGCTTTGGTAATAAGATAGTGTGATTGGTTTTGCTTTCTCTTCAATAACTATCTGACCTCAGGTTAGCAATAATGTTGTAATTGGGATACCTACAGAGTAACTGAGTACCTACTAACAGCAAAGGTATTTTGTCAATTTTGAGGCTGAGACATATTATTAAGTGAAAGAATTGGTGGGTTTGAAACTGAAGGAGCTTGAAGGATAAAACTAAATAAACATTTTGATTAGATAGATCTAACAAGTCACCTTTTACAAGAACATCCTTGTGAAAGGCAGCAAAACCAGTCATTTGAAAAACAAAAGTTTGAGGGCTAATCTTTGTAATTATTTGAAAAGAATTACATGGCATGGAACTGTAGGCAGTGAAAGTCACATTAATATACAAAGATCTGAGCAACCAAAACAGAATCTCAAAGTATTATCTTAGGGTAGATTCTCATTCTTGACCTGAGTACCACAGCCTCTAGACTAATTTTTGTACTGTTTTCTCCCTGCTTAGAAGGGCAATGTTCCTTCTTTTCTGCATATAAGCACAGAGCTTTGAAATTGGAAAGCTTAATTAGTGATCTGACCCACCTGATAGTGCGGGTCTGTCACACTGTCGGCATTTTCCGTGCGAACAGACAAGGTTATCAACAGTATGTAACAACTTTATCAGGCTACATCTGCAGAAATACCAGCTGTCAAACACTCAGGTCTCAATTACACTAAAGATATAATTAAGAGGTTATAAGGGAGACACTGATGCTTCAGAGCACTGACAGTGGAATCATTGCATTACTTTTGAGGGAGTAAAAATATAGGTATTTTTTCTACCTTCATTCTTGTCTTTTCATACAAAAATCTTGTTCTATTAACTGAAATGCTCCTTGTAGATGGCCAGCGAAAAACACTCTGAGATTGCACAACTGTGTGCATACACACGCTTGCACATTCAGTGACAAACTGATTAAAGTCTTGGCATGGAAGTCTCATTGGTATTGCAATACTGGAAGCTGAAACTGCAGAACTGAGCTCGTGCAATGGGTTATAGATGTATTTCACCTATGATAACAGAAGGACTTTGGACAGCAAACAATGAATTGAGAGATGAAACACAAGACAACTTTTTTTTTTTTATGGCTCTCCTGCGCACCAGACTTTTAGTTACCCCCCTCTTCAAGCCAGATGGTTCAAGCTTGGCCATAACCTTCAGTGCGTATCAGACATAGCCACGTGTTACAGTAGCCTGTCTCAGCAGACTACATGCATGCAAGTCCAAGATTTGAAACAGCATTACACAGCCCATGGTAAAGGGTAGGGGAACAAGTCCATAGCATCTCCCAGAAAACAGGCCATTTTCAAGACAGCTTCCATATCCCATGAATAAATCTCAAGCTTGGGGACAGGTTCTCAGGCAAGGTACAGACTTCTAGATAGCGCAATCTGTGACTCTGTCTGTGGGATGCAAGCATTTGGTGAAGGTTCACTTCTACAGGGAGCTATGGGGAATGGGTCTCTGGAAAAAGTTTCTGAGCATGGGCAGGATGACTGCAAAAGCAAGGCAGTTGGGTAATGTTGTTAGGGTAACAACATTAGTCTTGAACATACCCTTATCTGGAAGAACGTCCTCATTAGCGGTAAACCTAATACCTTTCCCATCATGCACTGAGACATGAATTCAAAAGGCAAGAAGTGCGCAGGACAGAGAAAGAAGAGTATGAATTACAATCCAATTAGTGCTGTCACTTAAATAAATAAAAGACAAATATTCTTGCTCTTAATAGACAAAATATCCTTTTAGATCTTCAACACCAACACAGGCTTTGGAGAGCAAGCTAGTTTGCAAGTAAGGGATTGTCTGGCTTAAATCAAGAACAGAATGTGTGCTGGCAGAACTGAACCACAAGCCCTGACCCAACTTTGCAGAGCAAACATTTAATAGCACAGTGCTATAGAATTCTGCTCATTAAGGAAGGGAGGGCAATAGCTACCTCACAAACTGGAAGATGCAACCATTGAGCAGTGAAGTAACAGAGGCAAACAGTCAGCATTTAAATATTTGTACATGCAGTCCCCCATATGCTTGTGAAAAGCTTGACTTATTCAAATCTCATCCATCAGAGAGCTCTGGTAAGCACGTGTCAGTGTAAATACTAGTCCCTTCTGTTCCTCAAACCCATGTGCAGATCTCCAAACCAATCTGCCAACTGAGGTTACTAAGGAAGTGTGTGCAGCCCCAATCCCAGGAGCAAGTCATGACTTTCTCAGACACAGTCTATCATTGAACCTACAGAGAGAAGGTGGCATAGCTGCAGTCTTCTGTTCCCTAAACGGGGTCCAAAACTCTCAAGCTACGATGACAATCAAGCTAGAAGATGATGATCTGGACTGGTTCAGACCCATTATCTGTTTTCTAAAGTGGCTCAGATCAGCCACAAAAAAATATCATCAGTCAGCTATGAGATACAGTGGATGACCTTGTAATGAGCGCATCTTATGTCCTAAAGCTAGAGCTTCACCCTTTCTAAGTTAAGAAAAATCAAACAACCAAACAAAACCAACCCCACACACTTCTGTGGCAACCCTGCATATTTCTGTTGCTCTTAGCTCATGTTCAATTATCAATCAAAAAGATTATTCAGTTGAGTTTTACAGTCAAATAATGTGTTGCATAAAGCTGCTTTCTTATACCAGCTTTGAATTTGCCACTTTTCAGCTTCAATGGAGCAACTTCTTCCTCTAATTTTAAATACTCCTGACTGTAGGACGGAGTGTAGAACTGCAGTGCTGCATGTGTCCTTGTATCTTGGCTCATCACAACAACATAACAGGATCCACATACAAACCTAGCTTCAATTCATGGTCTGGATATATCATGGGGAACATTCACCGTAGAGCAGCAAAGATTGAAAACCCACTGCTCACACAAGTTCCCTGTTAAAAAGTGTAGTTCTAGTGGCAACAGCCAAGTTCGTGGAGTCCCCTGTGGATGTGGCAGTCTTTGACATGTCTGGCCACTGGATGTCATCGTTGATCTGCTGGGACACAGCTAGAGGACCACTCTCTTAAAGGCAGGTACTGACTCTTAAGTTCAATGTTTTAATGCAGTATGTTTCAGCCTAAGCAAGAATATATTGTGCTGCTAAAGGCAGGGATGATTCAGTCCCTCAGAACTGCACTCAAATTTTAACTTTAAAAACAAACCTTGTTTTGCTCAAGAACCCTCAGTGGTTTCTCCACTGGTTGGGGAATGCCAATATCAAGAAGTCTCATTTGCACATGAGGGAAAATTGTGTTGTCTTGGAAGTGCTTTCCCCTTGATTTAGAGATCAGTGTGACAGTATGCTGACATAGTATAGTTTGTGGGGTCAACAGGTCTCACAGGCTTGGAAGTACTGAAGGAAAAAGTACCCCAAGCAAAAAGATGGTAAAAAGACACCCCCATGGAGCTGAATGATTTTGCTGCTGGGATGTAGCGGTCCAATGCCAAAGCTCGTATTTAAACACCTTGAAAACCTAAAATAACAGTTTCTGTTTTGATCTAAACTGTCCTCTCTTCTTGAAATCAGTGAGATTCAGTCAGCCACTGACGGTCCCTTACTGATGGGACCAAATTATTCTGTACAACTATCTTGAGATGTTTACATGAAAGCAATGAAACATAGAGACAATTAACTGTTTCCCCCTTGCAGGTCAATGAAACAGCACTATTCTCACGGCTTCCCAGAGAGCTAACAAAGAACTCCAGTGACCCAACCCAGCAGCTTATTAGTATGCTGTGGTGATTTGTAATCATCTAGCTCACACACATCCTGTACTGGCTGCAGAAAAACAGTGCTTTCGTTGCTCTCCTACGAGACTTTTCCATTTACAGGCAGCATGTAGCTCTGTGACTCATCACATCCCTGTCAATCAGGACTACACGGGCTGCTGGCAGAAGGCCTGTGACACAAGCACCAACTAGTTTCTGTGGTGGTGTCTTCCTGAAATGGTTTCTCACACCACTGTGTAAGCCTCAGTATAGTAACTTCAAATTCCACTTAAGTCACTCACCCACCCACATTAATTCACGAAACGTGACTGTTAAATGAGGATTGCAGGAAAAAAGGACCAAAAACACCCCAGGCCCTATGCTTCAGAAATTCCTGCTCTCTCAAAATGTAGTTGAGTGGGAAATAACCCCCTTCTCCTTCACTTCTTCCGAGTTTCAAAAGCTCTGAACTGTCACGTTTCCAGAAATGTTACTGCCAAAAGCACTCTACAAACTGGCAGTACAAGACAGAGTAATTACAAACACAGCAGACAGCTCCATTCAACTTTGCCAACAACACAAAAGAGCCTTACCCTGAGCTGTCTGAGTCTGGACAAAGGTTTTGATGAGAGTGTCTGTGGTCTGAGTGTAGAGAGAGAGAGCATATCTAAGTGATTGCAGGTCTGGACTCTTCTCCAAGAAGGTTTTCTTCAGTCCATTCCCACCAGCATGGAAGTATTGCTAAAAGTAAAAAGAAACAGGTAGAAAATGAGGACAAATTGCAACCAGCAACCAACATTTACATGCTACTTGTGTGTGTGGATGGGAAACAGCTGGAAAAAATTCACCAAACAGCTTCTGTACTGGTAACCCAACTCTTAGACCAACCGATACCTGTGACTCCTGGCTTTCGTCTTCCAAAGCACTACACAAATATGCTGGCTTCAAGTATGCCAATCACCTGAGTCTACTCAGGTGCACACAAACATGGCAGTATCACTCACTCAGAGCCTTTATCTCTGTAACAGCAGCAAAAGACTCCAGCCATCTCTCGAAATGGCACAGGCACTATCCTTCCAAAGAGTATTTGGGGATGGAGCAAGGGAACGACTGAGACAGAAATGGAATCACTTACTTTGATCGTATCCAGTGCCAGATCCAAAACAGCACACTGCTTTGGAGTGAGACTCCTAGTTTCTTCTCTCACCATATGATCCTGTGAACAACCATTATATTTGACATGAGCATGCTGACAGAGACTAAAGCAAAAGGAGCTCTCAGTATCATCACCTTCTCTGGATTCATGCTGTGTCATTAACTCAGCTGTTTAAGGGACACTTAATTGACTCTCTCAGAATCATTCATTACACCTTAACTTGCAAATAAACCTGTTTCTCTGTTCCTTGCAGGTACAGAAGAGCGAAATAAGGAAAGGAACCAGACAGAGGTAAGTGGCAATTTAAAGTCATTTTGTCTTTTAGAACACCCAGATAAGAGTTTGCCTGTATCCTGTCATCCTACAGCAGATGCAACAAAACTCTTAAAATACCACCTAAATCAACAAATTCTCAGAACCAGATATTGGGCAAAGCTGTTATATGTTTTCTAAATTCTTTCACCTGCAAAAGTAATACATCATTGGTGTAGAGGAAGTAAAACAAACAAGCATCATGTTCTAGAAAACCCCTTTGCTAGAAGTTTTTCCCATTAAGAGCTACCATCTCTAACAGTAAAGAACCAGGAATTCCTTGGCAAGGAATTCCTTTCCTTGCAGAGAGAGTATATCCCTACCAGACTCCTGCCTGACCACAAGGATGTGCCATCCTTTGGTTTGTCACTAAGCTTTTTCTCTTTGATGCCCAGTCTAGGTCTCAGGGAAAACTGGCACATTTCAGTAAGTCGAAAGCTTTGCACAAACCCAAACTCTGTGTGAGCTGCTGGAGGGTCAGGCCAGCTGACTGCAGCCTGGGTGCCGAAGTGTTCGTGAAAAAGATCCAGACCAACCAGGCAAAGGCTACTTATCCCCATTTTAAACATATCATGGCCTCTCATATGAGACACTTTCCAGGAAACACATCTACTAACTTGTTTTGAGTAGAGCAAGCCTGCATGTGTCATCATGTGCGCATTCCATGCTGATAAACCTCTTAGCTATCTGGCTGCCTGGTGATTCTTCACATTGCCTGGTGCCATTCCCATTCATTATCCACCTTGATCCATCTCCTCCTGCCTGATGGAGATGGGTCTTACTGCAGTTAGGTTCAGTGCTAGGCATTTGCCATCCTTCTGACAGACATCTAGCTAGCACTCCTTCACAGTGATGCTTTAAAGTGCACAGAAGATGTCTCTCAAGTCAGCAGTAATGCAGACAAGTTTGCACCATGCCTTCTTGAATAGTAGAGACATGCCTCAACTTGTCTCCTTCCCACACACAGGATTCTCCTGGTCTGGGGACCTATGTGCAACAGCAGAGTACTCTGTAAGCTGCATTGATTCTTCTATTGCAACAAGCTGTCCTTAGGGGAGCAATAGCTCACCTCCCTCTTCTTTGTGAGCTGGAAGTAATTCAATTGAAGATGATGTGGCTTCACACTTGAGTACACAGACGGTAAAACATTCTTTTCTCTGTCTGACAGCCAGATTAAGCACACAATCAGTCGAAGTCCAAGGCCATGTTCATGGGAGAGTCCAATTTAGACAGGGTAGCTGGGTCTCCAAGGCAGAGTGACTTTTATGTCTGCTGGAATTACTTTCTAGGTCTGCCTGCCAGATTACCCACAATGTGATAGAAACCAGGTGTCAGCATTTTTCTCCTTAAACACCCAAGGAACTCATTCAGCCCCACTTTGAGTGGTCATACCACCCAGTGCCGATGCTCTCAATGCACAGCAACGCGTCACTGCTTTCTAAGAGAGCTTCTGACTGCCATATAGTTCAACACATTATGTAAAAATAACTCAGTGACTGGACTGGTAATGCCTGCACCTACACAGGGGAGACCACAACTGTCATTCCCCTCGTATCTGTCCTCTCCAAGCCCCAGACTGTTCCTAGAAAGGGCTGCCCAGACCCTGCACTTCCCAGATTGCCAACCAGGAGCAAATCACAGACATTTATGTCAAATAATTATGCAACTTCAAGCACAAGTAGTAAAAAATCACAAAAATTAAAGCATCTTTTCCTGGTGTCTCAGACTCATCCTGTGTTCTTAACAGGTACTCTCAGAAGAACCTCTGTGGTCAGAGCTTACCCTGAGGCAGTGCAAGGGAGAGGAGGCTGCTGCTCCTTTCTCCAGCAGCTGGCTATTAACCAAACCAAGCAGAAAGAGTTTGATAATAAATGGGAGACAGGTATGTGGCACCAAGGTGTCAGGTTTATGGTGGGTTTTCTGAGGGCTTTAAAATACACTGTGAAATTGATTCATCATCAGGACAAGAGCATGTCCTTGCTGGGTCTGTCAGTCTCAGTTTTTCATCTGAGTTACCTGATTCACAACGACTTTGTTCTCCCTGTTCTACTTAAGACAAAGAAAGCTTAAAATCCATCCCACAATTTTCCCAGGCTTTCAGTGGAACTGCAAAATGCACAGAGGGAGGGCTCTGCAGAGCCATTTACTCATGCCTTCCCTGTTAGCTTGTATGTGCCTACAAAAACAAAAGGATAAATATATATATATATATATCTCTCTCCACAATGCTTACACAGACACAATTTACACTCTTGGAACACCTTTACCCTTCTGGAAATTTTTGGATGCAATATTAGTTCACATCATCTGTCTGAACTAAATGTCTACAAAATTCAGGTGATAAAGAGTGTTTTCACGCCCTGTGAGGCTCTCTTGCCACATATAAAATCCTGTGTACCTGTGCTGCTGCAGACCTATATGTGGATATGCAAAGAAAGGCTTGAATACAAACCAGGGCTTGCCTGACTGGCATGATTATGTGCATTTCTAATAATGCAGTGAAGAGTTATTGAAGCTGAGCTTTATAGTAACTGAAGAAAAGCTGCTGCTGAGGGATGGCCTTCATGACCAATGCAAATGGAAACCCGCAAAGCTTCCAACTTGTTCCTGGCAAAAGGCACTTTTTACATGTTAAGAAATTCCAGTAATGAGAAAATACATTAGAAGTAAAAAGTAACAGTGAATATCATTGGCTATGCCCAAGAATGTAAGCAAGCCACAGGAACTTGTAATCTGTGCACAAACTTGTGCTTGTAACCTAGGAGAAACAGAGCAAATTCAGAGCTCTCTCCCTTTGACATGAGGTGTGCACACAGAAGGCAGGGATGGCTTCTCTTTCCCAAATGCTGGATTCTTCCTTTTTTTTTGAAAGGGGATGCAGGCACTTACAGGAAAAGAGAGTCATGTTTGGAGGCTGTGGTCCAGCTCCCACTCTCCCAGGCTGGCTGTACAGCTCCTCACTCCCTATGCCTCCCATGGAAGCGACAGAGAATATTGCAAGCACAGGAAGTGGTGGAGGTAGTGAAATCCTTGGGAGTCACCAGTTATGACAGCCTGGCAGTGGGCCGCCTCCAGCACAAGTGATAGCTATTCCCCTGGGGAACCATACTCGAAGGTTTGCCTCATGTCAGTGTTAGCAGCTATGGAACAGCCTCAAAATGCTGGAGAAAATGATTCTATGTGCATCTAATGACACACCTGGATGTCCAGATCGCTTACTAGGATTGCTAATAAGCACTAAAATGAGTTAGGCACTGTCCTGGCTCATAAACACGCATGTGTAGTATGGCCGCTGGGCAGGGGAAATAGGAAGCCCTATACAGACAGCTGCAATAAGTGCACAAGACAAAAAAATAATTACAGGAGAAGATGAATGCATTTTGAAATTGCACAAATCACTTTGGAGAACGCCCTTTGCTGTAGGAAGATTTCCCTGATCACACTCCGAGGCACAGCTCACATTCAGCTCTGTCTTCCTTGCAGTACTTTGCACAGTTTATGCACTGTGACACTTCAGATTTAGGGCTCCTCTTGCACAATACCTGCTGTGTAGCACAAGTCAAACCACCACACAGTACAATCTGAATGCTATAAGGTGTTACTATTTTCGTACCATTCCCGTTGTGACCAATGAATTAATGCTTGATTAGACTAAGTGAGGTGGCGTGCACTTAGTAATGCTCATGTCATGCACTGTCACGTCATGCATTGTCAGAACACATCAACATAGCCTTCATGCTAATTGCCAGCTTGCCTGCAAAGACAGCCCACGCAGAAGGAATTTACAGACATGGGCTCTCTTCCATAAGCAACAGCTATTTTTGTAACAGTTCTTATAATTCATTAATAGCTAGCACAATCATCTTTCTGACCAATTTCTCATTGCTGGGATCACATAAGGGACTCCCTTTTATCTCCTACTTGGAGATACAGAGGAACTGGCCAGGTAACTTGATATTAAGTGTTCAAGGACAGGCTGGATGGCATTTGGAGTAACTTGCCCTAGTGGAAGGTGTCCCTCCCTGCGGCAGGGGGTTGGAACTGGATGAGCTTTAAGGTCCCTTCCAACCCAAACCATTCTATGATTCTATGAACTCTGCTTTTTTCATTTTAAATTGATATATACCAAATGCAATAGCTACAGAAGAAACTACTTGGACAATTAAACTCACAATAAAATTTAACAGTTTAACACAATACTAATGTTAGCAGAATGCACTTAAATGCACATGTAATGCATTTAAAAGCATTTCTCTATGATTGCATTCAGCAACAAACCACTGGAAGCACAGGACATGCTACATGCTACTACACTTCCATGCTTACACACACTGACATTAACACAAGCCATGCAGAACAATACCTTTAGCTTTGACAAGTGTCCCAGTTCCTTAGCAGCACTGAAAATCAACTGTGTGCCCTATGATTGCAAGAAGTTAGAAAAGAGAGGGTGAAAAAAAGATCATAAACAAGCTTTGCATGTTTTTCCTTTGAGCAAGTCAAGTCAGTTCATAGCTAGAACTTTATATAACCGCCCCGAGGCCAGTCGCAACTCAACTCCTTGCCAGTTTATTACCTAATATAAAACCTGGAATTTCTGTGGATACCACATCAAGCGCTATTTTGGTGCACAATGTCATGTTAACTGGTTCACTCCTGCTTACAGCAGCCACCCATTTAAACAGGATGTGCTTTCAAATGGAAGGCGCAGGCCTGGGGTGAAGTCAGTGGTCTGGCTTCGTCTCCAAGTGCTTCTTTGGATTTCAAGTCTACATAAGCATGAAGATAGCTTAAGACTGGCCAAAGCAAACAATCACACAACTGATGACAATATCTCTGCAGAAGTAGAGCCAACCACTGGGGTGGGAGTAAGCATACACAAGATCATAAGCAAAACTGGGTGGCAAACAAAGTCCAGTGAAGAATACTACAGCACTGCCTTTACATGTCAAAAGCTTGGCCAATGGCTCTTCTCCCCACACCATGGCTTACTGATGTTGTATGAACAATGAGGAAACAAAAAGAACAGATAAACCCCAATGATGAGAAATCTTGCTTCAAGTCACTCACACTCTAGCACAACAGATTTTGACACCACTGCCTATTACTCTATTTGGTATAAAACCACAACCTACTGTAATTCTCACTATAAATTCTGCACCTATCATATCATGAAACTTTCCCTTCCACTTCAGCCTTCTCAGGTTAGTCAGATGCTATACTTCCCCAGAAAAGTTGCTTATTTCTGGAAAATACATCAGAGCTCTGCAGACAGCTCTTATTCCAGGTGCACCTCTAGGGAATGAAACTGGGAACTAAATCTGGGCTTGGTCTTAGTTCAAAGACAAAGCTATTGGTGACCCTCTTCCCCAATTAAATCTCCTTTCCATTATCTTTCTCAGGAAACCCTTCAGTATGTCAGAAGCACTGAGCTCTCTAAGATGGTCTTTGGCTCTCCCCACTGTAATTGGTCATTAAGGGCTAGCATTAAAAGTACATGTCAATGTCACCACAAGTGTCAGTTGAGAAGTGCCTACAGGATGTCTCAGGTAAATATCTGAAATAGCTTCCAGAGACAGACACTGCTGGTGGCACTTTCCAGTAAGGTCTTTTTGCTCAGAAAAACACTTGGGAGAAGATGAAGCTCATCTTATTTGGATACTGCTGGCTCCATGAGGACTGAGGACCACATTTCCCCACAGGCCTCCAGCAAAAAAGTTTTCCTTTCCACAGCCCTCCTTCCCTGTTCTTTACCATCCCTTCTCAACCACCTTTCACCATCCCACGTAACCACAACTGCCTAACTACTCCTGACACCAAAATTCCTCAAACTGCAATGAAGAAAGATGTAAACCCAGAATTAATATATTGTTCTTTGCCCCTGCCTATGTCATTTCGCTTGGGGTTTTTTTTGCTGTCTTCCTCAGTGTTTGTTTACTTGCTGCCTTTTAAGTAAGTACTCTGTGGAGCAGGAACTACCCATATATGCATTTGTAGAGGAGAGGGAATTGGGTTCAAGTGAGAAGACCATTGCTGAAATATTTATTTTTATGCCCCTAGGATTAAAGTTAACATCAGCCATATTGATGGGTTCCCCTCAGCAAAAAACTGCCTTTATAATACCTGCTCTTAGAGGTCGCAGACACCCTTTACAGAAGGAAAGCAGTCAAACAGTTTACAGATGTAACACTGCAATGACTGAGAGCCACTCTAGGGACACTGGACACCCTCTGCCCATTACGACAGTAATCCAGAAGTGAATTTTTAGATGAGATACTTTTTTCTTTAGTTTTTCCAGCTTCAGAAATTTCTTTGAATTAAAAGACTAAGTGACCTGAAATCACAGACAATCTCTTGATTTGCTCTATCTGTAACCATCATCTAACCCACACTGTTCCTCAGCCTTTTATGTTTGTTGAATACAAATCAATACAGAACGAACACTATTGACTTTGTTAGCTAAACAGAAACTCTTCATCATTGATTAAATTCAGAA
>WYDI02036550.1:0-11144 GCA_009867235.2 Psittacus erithacus | reverse complement strand
AGTGCAAGCAAGGACAATGCACCCATAAAGGAAAGCTTCTGAAATAAGACTGGCAGCTTCCCTTGCTGCCAGCACCCAATGGGTAGCACTAAAGAGTACAACCTCTCTAAACTGAAAGAATACAAAATTCTCTGTATTTCCAGCAAGAGAGGTTGAAGATGACTGGTTAACAGGATGAACACAGATTTCACTGTGGGCCGCACAAGATACAGCGCCTGCTGTTCTGTATGACTGGTTACAAAGTTTGATTTACAGGTCTTAAAATTCAGGTTTTAATGCCTGTTGACCAAGCAGACAAAAAAAGAAAAACACAAACATTTTTTATAACCTGAAATTTGAAGAAGTGAGTAGTCTCAAAACACACTAACATTAACTTACACAGAATTTCCATGGTTCATTGGATAACTTTTTTTAATATACATTTGAAAAACATTAACTAGCCTAGGCACATACTCTCCCTGCTGCAGGCTCCTAAGAAGGGCAGGTGGGTAACACTGAGCAATACCCAGTGACTTGACACACTTCAAGGAACAAAGCTGCTTGTAACTACTACTCACTTCTTGCCCATTGAGAAAATCCTCATCAGTCAGTGCCAATCTCTGTCAATGTGTTTGCAAGGAGAAGTTATTTTACTCTTATACTGAGTCTGTCATCAGTGCTGGTAACATCTAATGAAAATCTGGACAGCTTCTTCCTCTGCCAAATGGCATTTTTGTAAACAAGATTCTATACCTCCTCAAAAAAAAAAATGATTTATTCATAAAAAACATATCACAGAGCTCTACAGACAACATTTATTCCAGGTGCACCCCTAGGGAATGAAAACAACTAAACTTAAATACCAGTCAGTTTTGAGAAAAGTTGCCCACAACCGAATTGATTCAAATTTCAAGTGTAGAATACAAGGAAAAAAGTCCTTATTTTAAGTTTCTTCGGCCTCGCTCTGTGGCAAACATAGCTGAAAATGGGACAGACATCAATGCTGCTTTTCCTGGTTCTTTCCATAAAATTACTTTTACCTTCCTAAACTTTTTGGAAACATGAAAGATACCTGTACTCCACAATACAAGGATTTCAAATTCCTTGTTATAGCCTGGTTTTCCCCTCTCAGGGAAAGCATTTAGAGAAGGATTGTCAGCTAACTAATTGCTAAAACCCAACAGAACTACACTGATTTATATTCCAAGAGGCTCAGACTCTCACAGCTTTACTGTCCTATTGCTCAGCAGACAAACTTAGGAAACAGAAGACTTGCAAGTCTTTTGAAATCCAGTCCTTTCTGGAAAACATACTATAACTCAGGCTGAGCACATACTGAGACATACCAATCCAACCTAGTTTCATCTGGTACATTCCTTTCCCAGATTTTTTTAATTCCTACATTCGACAACAAGGAAATGTGTTCGTTCATTAGCAGCATTTAAGTTCATTTAAAAAACTTTATCATCAGGCAATGTTCACTACCACCCATTAAGAATTAAGATTATTTTTTGGCTGCTGGCAACTCTGTACTAAACTCTGAGGAAACAGGCTTAATAGTGGGGATCAAAAAGGGAAAATAATTACCTGTCAGTACAGAGACCTGGGCACATGTGCAGTTCACAGACCATCATTTCATTTAAGGATAAGAAAGCTTTTTCTCCTCATCACAAAGGCAGTCTTAGACTTTCCTGCTCCTAGCTAGCACAAGGGGGAGGCTTCATTTAAACTAATGTAAGTTAAGAAAGGTTTCAGAAAACTTCTTAAAGCCACCCTCTCCACAAGCGCAGAATAGGTCTGGAGTGGTTCTGCTTGCAGATGAGCCTGAAGAACAGCCAATTTGGAATTCATGTGTGAAATCTGTCCACAGCTTTAAGAAAATTTTCTTATCTTGGACCACATTCTCATTTAGTGAAGGGAAGTCTGACAAGCAGAAAAAAAGCACAGCAGGAGCAAGCACAAATGGAGCCTCATGTGAATGGCTGCAGTATACTATGTGAGATATATGAAGGAGAGGCTCCGGAGGAATCATATCTGTGTAAATTTAGCAACCCTTCACTGATCAGAGTAGTCACTGATGGCGTGCTATAGTTTTGTCCTAAGCAGCAAAGGAGAAAGAAATGCATAACTAATCCATTAATATCCCAGAGTGTTGGGCACAGAACCCAAAATAAGAATTCCCAGAGGGCTGTGTTTGCATATCCACTCACCCAAGACAGAGAGTGTTTAATTAAATGTTGATCTTTACTTAAAACTAGGTGTGAACTGCTCAGTGAGTTACTGGAGATCATGTTGCTCCTAATTTCACAACCCACAGCAGTCAATGCTGAGAGAGGAGAAGCCTCATCTGAAAGCCATCAAGGGACCTGCAGCTCAGGTAGTCAGGGTGGGAGACTGTCAAACTGCCCCGTCCCCATTGGGATTGGGCAGTACCTGACTGCTTTCTCACCCTACACAAAATCTTCCAGAAGCAGCAGAGGATGGAAGGGCAGAGCTCAGATTTTCTTCCTTGTGTGATACAGGGAAGAAAATTTAGTTGGAATTTCAGTTGGAATTCCAGATCGGTCTGGAGAGCAAAAGGAATTAAAGCACTGTGCAGTGACAGCAACGCAAGCAACAAGTGAGACACACTGCAGAGTCTCAGGAACCCTCTACCCAAGTACGCTTTCCACAACCACCATCAAAAATGCTTTTGCACCTCTATCAGTTTTACAGAAAGCAGAGCAAATATTGCATAAAAGGAAATGCCTCCTACTATGAATATCCCCTACTAATTAAGGCCTGCAGAGGAGTTTTAGGAGGAAAATTGCCATTCAGTGTCCTTCAACCATGGAGAGGTAACACTAGGGTTTCTGTTGCTGAGGGCTGGGAGTGAGTTACAGTGCCTGGGGCTCTTTCGGAGTCTGATGTGCTCAGAACACTGCCAACCCTGAGTTTTGCATTGTCTTGCCCTGACACCCTTCACTGCTAAGGATGATGAAAATCTGGAGGTGACAGGATAAATCACTACATCTCAGGGGACAGCAGAAGCGGCTCTCTGCTTTTGTAGCCCATCAAGCGCCTCACCACAGGTACCCTGCTCAAGGACTGCAGACAAGGCCAGTTTAATCATTGCATTGTTCACAAACACCTTTCTGAAAACTCTTTTCCAGCCTGGACTTGTTCAACCTCCTCACTAAGATACAATTGATTAGACAGCTGAAAATCCAGCTATGAGTATTCTTCATTATTTAAGACAGCTGAGGATGCACTTCATTACACAAAAATTGCTTCTCATTTTGAAACTGAAGTGATGGGAACAAAGACACTTTGTTAAAGAAAAAAAACCATAAAAATCAAAGTGGCTTATAGCAACATCCTGCAGATTGGAAGAATTAGCTGATCACAGTTACTGCCTTCTTCATGATGCAAGCACTGAATCAATCTCCCACTCTTCTTTTAAAATTCAAAACTAGCATATATAAAGCTCAAGCAGCTCCTCCCTGGTTCTCTCCCAGGCCCTTGATCTCAGTGCCTCAATTCTGAAGGAGACATGTTAATGCTGCTCTTACATGATGATTTTATCACCTGTCCTAAAAGACTCCTTTTTACAATTCAACTGAGAAAAAGAAATTTCATCCTCTTAAATTTAGATTTTTTTTCTCCTTTATAAATCAAAAAGGCAAGCAGAAATGATTACACCAAATCCGAGCTCAGAGCAAGCATCTTTAGCAAATTACACCTCATGCTAATTTTATGCTTAGCAGGTATGACAGTACACTGCATCTCAGCAGTTTTGTTTAAAGCTGTCAGCATCAAGGCCAGAGGCAAAGGCTGTCCCTCTCAGAACAAGAAACACCTAGTGCAAGATGCAGGTTTGCATCAATTCTCTAGAAGCTGCAACCCAAGAAGTCCACTCAAAATATGCAAGCAACTACTGAATACTGAAAATGCTATTGTTCAACCCAGTCCTGGGGAAAAAATCCATCAGTATAAATAAGTCACAGACCAAAAGTTTACTCCAACACGCTAACAAAGACAAGTTCTGGATCACCTCCAAATAATGAGGCTATAGCCCAAACTTCACACTGCCTCCAACTGTGTCATTCCCCAGAGCAGCTGGGCATGCATGATTAACATTAAAACAGTTTCTATGGTTTCTCAAAATTAGGGAAGAGTTAATCTTCCATTGTTAAAAGCATCACTACATTCATAACACACATTCATTCAGCACATCCACACAGCTGAACAATTATATAAAAGACTGCTTTTGAAGGCCAACTATCTGGACATGCTTTCAATTCCCCACCATAAGAGACACAGAAATCATGCCAGCCCATACTGATGTTGAAGCCTTTTGGGGGGCAAAATGGGAGGCTGTGTCATTAAAAAGCAAGCCTAAATCAACCACTTCTTTACAGAGAGACACTTGAACAGATGACAGTAATTAGGAAAAAGTGTTTACAGGTGTTGATCTAATACCGTGAGGACAACACTAACTGCTCAATAATCCCACATACACAGCTCTCTTTAAAGGATTGCAAATCCCTAATCAGTGTGGTTTGATATACTTGATGGCAACTCCTTTTGGATCATGGATTTTTAATTGTTGGGGTTTTTTTTAGTATGCTCTGTATTTTGCAAACCTACTATAAATAGAGCTGCTCTCTTCCTTCACCAGGTTACAGACATATTTTTCCATTCTTGAGTGGGCTACATGCAAGCAAATCTACCTGGACAGATGACTCATTACAACAAGGAGATGAGTTACACAGGCAATGGCAACACTTTCTGCTATGAGTCAGGAAGGAGAAAATGCTTTACCGTATGATCTGTCAGAGGAGGCAGCACAATCAGCTTCTCCATGGTATTCATTACTACCCTCCAGAGCTCTTTCAGCACCCTCTTCAACACTGTCTTTTCACACACGGTTGCAAACAGTGTCAGGCTGCAGGGGCAGAGAAAGAACTGAATAAGTTCAACGAATGCAATTTACAGGGAACAGGAGATGTGTATGGGAGAATCAGTGCCCCATCCAAAGCAGTTCATCAAAATGACTGCTTTAAGGGTAAAAACCTTCCCTTTTCATATAGTGCATCCTGTCTTCACCACTGGAGTTCTAACACTGAAGATGTCCAACTGATAGGAATTAATGGCATTTATGATCCAAATAATTTCTATTTATTGGCCTGGGATTACAGAAGGCATCACAAAGTTATGGTGCTTGGGAATATGTCACATAAGAGCACGTACCATTGAACCAGTTCCCTTTAACAAGATACTTCCTGATGTATTGGGTTTACAGCATATATAGGAAAAAAATACAAACATAGAATAATAGGGTTTAAACTGAAGGGCTTATTACGATTTTTGTTGAATACTTAAATTAATACTTCCCAGACTGCTAGACCAAAGTTCTTGCACAGCTTCTGACAGCCGCTCAAATCTCTAAATCTTCCACATCTATAATCACCTCAAAGTATTTCTTGGACTTCTCTGTATTTTGTGCCAATTATATACACCACCAATCACCTGCCATATGTTTGTCCATGCTTTTTTATGTAAAGAAGTTCTGCTTTATCTCTTTAGTTATTCCTCCTTTGTTATTGTACAGACTATCAAAAAGGCCAAGAACCACCAGATTCTTCTTCGAAATTACTGTTCGATTTTGGCATTTACTGATCACACTGGGAATGCTACAAAATAGGAACTCTGCAGCCAGCAGTAGTGCACAGGTGATAGCAGACTCTTCTGCATTGTGTAACATCCTCTCCCAGGTTTCCCTTCTTCCCATATAAAGAAAGGTGGTTTCTCTGGATTTGTGAAGGCATGCACGGAAAATGATCAAATGAAAAGCTCCTAGATGTAATGGTTGCTGCAGACAGTCACTTACTACACAGTGATCCAAAAGAAAGACAGGACAATGAATACAAACAGCAACAAAAAAACCTGTATTTTAAACTGATAAAGCTTTGCATCTCTCACACCATTTATTATGAAAATTGCTGGCCACTGTTTTCAAAATAAAGAATTGCTGTGCATCAGCAAGAAGTTTAACTTCTACAATGATTAAAAACTATTTTTCTTTGTAGTTCAAGGCTTAGCTGATGAGAATTATGTGCAGTTAGCCAAAAAAAGCCCCTGTACAGCTGAATCATACTGCGTGGTGTTAATAGCAACAGTTAATTAAAGCAATGGATCAAGCTTATGTACATCACATAGTTCAGAAGCTCATTTTCTAGTCAGAATAGCACCAGGTATGACTAGAACAAACACGCTTACATGACTGGGGTACCGAGCAGTGTAACTATCTAGTGTGTAAGTATGGTTTGCAATATGTTTGCTAATAGGATACTGCGCAATTTGTATAGGGAAAGAATATATAGCTAGCAAATTTAGGATTTCAGTCTTTCCTGCTACCTGATCAGCAGTGTGTTTTGCTGATTGCTCTAACTGCCAGAGGGAGAAAGGAGAACAGAGTATGCTCTGATACTCAATGAAGGCTGAAGAGGTAATCCATTTCTTAAGAGAGAGGCAGATATGGGAAGAAAAGTCATTAATTCTTCCTGAAAATTTGGAGGCTGGACATCTCAAGAACAATTCAAGAACATGAAACTATTTTTCCTTCCCCCTTCTTGTTCCCAATCTGATGCACTGTATGAGTCACATGTATTTGAACACTCCCTTACTTTCCATCCAGGAAATCCATCAATGGTCTCAGGACATTATCTGCATCTTGTGCAACTGTGTTTCTGGCATTAGCAGCAACATTTCCTGTCCCTTTCACTTGACAGAGGATATCAGACATTTGCTTGACACACTCATCAATACGAGTCTGAAAGCTGAACAGATAAGAGAGATGAAAGAACAAGATTATCAGTGGCACAGATCTCAGCTCTAGTACATAAGGTAAAATACTGCAAGTCCATAAACCACACACTCATTTACAAGCTCTTCCTTCACAAGATTTGCTGCTCATTTCCTTACTATATTTGTTACCAAGGGGCATTCTATCCAGTTCCTATGCTCATCATCCAAAGGCAGCCTAACACTTCTAACACAAGACATTATCACATTTGAGAGGAGTTTGTTCATTCATCTGCAAAAATAAATGTTCCTTTCCTGTTTTCAAGAACCACTGCTTTTCTTTGCCTCAAAGCACTCTACTGTATCTTTGCTTTCTACATAAGGCGTTCCCACAAAGACTGGGATATAAGACGGAACGAGGGCACCAGGCATGCACAACTCTGAGCACCCAGGAATCCACTGGCAGTGATCTAGCATGACCCATCATAAGATAAGTCTTTAGAATAACAGAGAAAGCCTGAAGACAGGCACCAACAGAAACCAGTCCACTGCCATACAATCTATGCTGTATCAAAGTGTCAAAATGGGATGTGGAGCTCAGCTGTGCAACGAGCAGTGTCACTGTAATGAAGTGACATGCAAGACATCAAAGCACAGTTATTTTCCTATCTTGTACTGCTAAAAGGATATTCAAAATGAAATAATATACGGTTAATAATAATGACTAGATCAGCACAGCTGTCAACATATCAGCTCGGTGAATAAAGGAAAATGCTTTGACATTTAGAAGAACAGTTACTAACAACAGGGATTATAAGTGACATTTAGCTATCCACTAACAGCACAGAGGTTTGAAATCAGGAAAAGAAGTCAGTGTTAGCAGCTACGGCAAAGATCTAAGAGCAGGTACACAGGTTTGGAAGTCACCTTTAGACTGGAATAAGTGGCCTGAACTTCTGCTGTGTGAGCCACCTTGGACACCCTTGGGCTGGGTACTAGCATAAACCCCTCTGTCCTGCGGCTCTCACCTCCTTTCTCCACCCAATCAGTCACTTCTCTCCCCTCCTGCACTGCCACCTCCAGCCTCATGGCCCCTCTTGCTCACTTCTAACCTTCCTTCCACCAGAGCAATTCCAGTCAGCAATTCCTGAGCTGTCTCCCCGCACTGCTTCCACTGTCTGCACTTACAGAGGACAGTGGCTTGCAGCAGTCAGTTGTGGCTACAATGACAGCTTAACCAGAGGCGTAAGTCACATAAAATAAAATAGTACCAAGTACCAATAGTATTTCCTGTCTGCTGACAGTGGCTGTTCAGTTACAGGTTACTCTCACCCCACAGCTCTCCCACCACATACTGCATCAGTTGTAGTGCCCTCCTTCAAGATGCTGTAAACCCCCAGCCAGGGGATGAAAAGTAACAGAATCCCTTAAAAGATAAAAATTAACATGAGGCAAAATAGTGAAAAATGATAAACCCATTACTGTGGCAAGACGTTCACTTGAAAGTGAAACTCATGCAGATGCAGAGTTCAACAGGAGCAATTGGCAGCAGCGAGTTAAAAGACAACCTCACGTGTGCTGTCAGACAGAGCCTTCTGCTACCTATTCTCACAAGAATTCCCTCCTGCACTCCTACAGCCACCAAGAACAGAACAGCAGCTACTGCATTAGTATAAACCATCTCGAGGCTCCTTTTCTCCATGATATTCTTTTAAGCAGGAAAAGCTCCTGTGTCCAGACATAATCCTCTCGGCACAAGGGTGGTGAGGCTCTGCAGATACGTGCTGTTTTCCCAGCAGGTGCAATTATCTCACATAGATGAAGAGAAGTTAAGATCTGCAGCTTCAGGTGTACACAGTGTGGCAGAACAACTGCTTACAGGCTCTGCACAGAATATTGTGGATGTCTGTCTTACCCCCCCACATTTACTTCCTTTAAAAGATCCCACTTATACAGTAAACCACAGCTCTACTTTTTGTTCTCTATTACTATAATGGAATGAGTGAAACATCTGAGCCGTCTGACTGGCTAAATCTCTTGCCAGCACATCTCTCTCAAACACTCCCTGGTATGTATGCTGATACTGAATAATCTCTTTAAATCATATTTGCAAATGTCAAGATTGTACCCTAATTGTCTTTTAACAGTGCACCATGGAGACAGGTTTCAGATAACAAAAACCACCCCTTAATTACGATTTCTCTCTCGTCCTCCATCTAATTATGAACCTTATCAATTCAATTCAGCTACAATTTGAATCTCTCAATTTCTTGCTATAGCATCCATGGCTCTCTTATCTCCCTACTTAGCTCTGTGTGCTAAAATACAAATAGTAGCTGACAAATCCCACAGTGCATTTTTTGGTCATAAGTACTGCAAATCTGTAGACTGCAGGAGACCAAGTTGGTACAATTTGCTTTATTCCTCTTGCCCACATTTCAGCTACACTACGGTTCATGCCTGCATTAATCTTGTTATAAACCATAACTTGAAATGAATGGGGTTTATCTTGAAAAGTGGTTGCTTTTGAAGATCATTTGGGAGCCCTGTATTTCTAGATTTTGCTTAAATGATGTCTTGCATGGTTCACTACAAAAATATTACGAAGTCAAGTACATTTTTATCCCCAGGTAAATGGTAACATGATTTGCAATAAAACTTAATTGCCATAAATTACTCTGGCAATACTTTAAAGAGCTCCTCCCTTTGAAACAACACAAAACACCATTCACTGCAACACAGAACAGGTCGATTCCAAATTCTCAACCTGTTTCATTTCTATTCCAATATTCATTTAACAATCAGAAATCAGTCAACTGTTTCATACACTCAGAGCACAACGTTTAAACAAGAATGTTGCTCCATAAATGCTAAGCTGGAAACTGCTTTCTGAGCAATAAAGAAGCAGGCACTTCTGTTACTGACAAGCACTACTTACAGAAAAAAATCCACTCTATGTAATTCAAGTACATTTCACAGTTGAGAGATCTCCATGTCACATTTCTGGAGAAAGCAATACAGAAAGGAGAGACTCTATAAAAACATTTCTCACTTCTTTAGATGGTCTTAGTATTTGAAAGACCATGAATTTATGAGAAAAATATAATGCAGTTGACAGGAATTTCTTTTCTGTTCTTAATCAGACTGAATGAGATTAGGCAAAAGAAAAGAATGCTTCAAGGACAGGGACCTCATTATACCCACCTGTTACCAAACACAGCGCTCAGCTCATCCAAAACATTGTTCAGCTTCACCTGGAGTTCTTTGAGATGGTCACTTGCTTCTGCATCCAACTGTGGATGAAAGAGGAGAACTTAGCTTGGACTCAAGAGGACAATTTGCTGTCCTTCACAGTGTTCTTCACTGTTGAGGCTACTCTTAATATTCAGGTGAACTACCACCACTGGACTCTGCTAGCTAGGACACTCTCCTCCACTGTTTGCTGCTGTTAGAGAAGCTGTGAAATCAGCAACAGCCAGTCTCCAATACCCTTTGATACCTTTACTGGTATTTGTGAAGTTGAGAAAGAAAGCGAACATGAAGCCTCTGTGGCCAGCAGAGAAAGCAGGCTGAGAAACCAAGCACTGTGCATTACCTTGGGCTCATGGGTCACTTCACTCCTCTAAGTATAGGAGAGAGGGATTTTCAGACTGTATGTTATTTACTTGTGCATTTCTCCATTTGCAGTCTTGAAAGGTGCTATTTCACCTTCCACCTTGCTGTCAAGTTTTCAAACTAAAGGCTGACCCAGCCACTGCTCTCAGAAGACTGGAGCCTGGCTATTTTGAACAAATGGCCACAGCATCACAGCAGGAACTGCTGTGCACTGATCACTTTTGGAAAGCATAATCTCAGCTATGGGTATTGAGCACAAGTAGCTCTTCTATCACATGGACCAAGACAGCTTTTTGTATGCAATTGTTCAGGGGAGACTTCACAAAAGAAACAAAAAATAGTGCCCCAAGTAGCACATGGGTGCTGCTGACTCCTTGGCACATTGTGTAAGAATGTGCTTGCCCAAAGCCACAAGCTTTTACATCCAGCGGTCCCTGTATTCCAGCTGTAGTCATTCCTCCAGCCTTTAAGAGCCACTTTTGAGTAACTTACCTGTATGTTTACATAAACCACATGTTTAATGCTTTGGGAACATTTGCTCTGGAAAAGTAACTTGCAAAACAGATTTGCCTTTGTAAGCAGGCAGGCAAGCTCGTCCCACTGACTATTACCCACTTCTAGTGATCCATGTGGGTGCTAGTGATACAGATACAGTAGCCTGGAGAACATTAAGAAGGACTACAGAGTCCTGGGAGAGGTGGTTAGGGGCTCTGGAGCTCAGATTGTCTTTTCATCAATTCTCCAGGATACAGGGGAGGACCTTA
>WYDI02036549.1:0-13062 GCA_009867235.2 Psittacus erithacus | reverse complement strand
AGCCCTCATGAAAGTAAGGTGAAGGTAACAATGTTTGTAGCAAAAGTAACAGTGTTTCAAAATAGCAACCAATTAGATAAGAACTTTGAGCACATGAACAGTAGACTGTAATCAATCATAGAGTGCTTAGTGAGGTTAAGTTCTTGGGGTTTGGGAAGGTGGCTTTTACTCATTCTGTTGATAGTTATGCTATGCATCATTCTTACTGTTGTTAGTCATACTGTGTGTCCTTCTTATCATGCCTTGTTTTTGCATGGTGTGTAACCAGTACTAGCAAATATAGTAGAGCAAGTTACATAAGTTACGTTAACTACTTTTTTTTCTTTCCTTTTGAAATAGAAAGGGGAAAATGTGGGAAACAGCATGGAAAGAGTTAACAAGGGAAGCTGGATTTCCTAGCGCATGCACAATTCAGGTGACCAATCACTATGTAAGGTGGCGCGCAGGTGGCAGCCTGAGGGGGTATAAATATGCATTAAAACTGCGCAATAAACGAGCAAGCTCCATCACTCATATTGAGTTAGAGTCTTGACTCCGGCCGGTCTCCTACATCTGGGTCCCAACACCTACTTTACAACTTTTACGAGTTGTAGAGTTTATCTGCCCCCTGCATCAATTGCTGTCCACAGTTTTTGAGAGAACGTAGCAGAATTAAAAAAACTAGGTTGGAAACACATAAAAATAGATGAAGTGATGAGAGAATTTCTGCTGATGAAGCACAGATTTAATACTTGTATTGCTACTCAGTTAAAACTTACATTTTAAAATATATATTAATTTGAACAGCTTGTCTCACTTAGCTGTTTCCAGGGTATCGGATAGCAAGGTCTTATGACATCTTATTCTACTTTTACACTCAATCAGAAAGGGGAAAATGAATTCTATAGGATCTCTTAGTTATAAAGCAAACACAAATTCTGGGCTACCCGATCTAATTCAAGATGTCCCTGCTTATTGCAGTAGGATTGGACTAGATGATCTTTGAAGGTCCCTTTTAACCCAAACTGTTCTATGATTTTATGATCTTCTTTTGATATTGTACAAGTACAGATCTGTCAAAAAAAAAAAAAACAACCAAAAAACAACCCACAAAACATGCTTGTGCAAAAGTACTTGACTCTGATACTGCCTTGATGGAAGTAACAGGCACTGGAGATTATGCTAAGGCAAATGATATTTTTTAATTCAAAATGGAGACATTTTCCTGAATGTATTAGAATATGATAAATAGCAACTTCTAAAGAACATGAGTAAGTGTCCAGGACATCCTGACCAACATAACATGTCAGATTTGAAGACTGTAGAACAGAAAGGTGCAGAAATTCAACAAAGAACACTGTGGACTGTAAACATGATAGTTCTGCCAAAATGAAAGATCATGTGTTCTTTCTTTTTTTAGTGAAGAGAAAGCCTTTTTCAGTACATCGAAGAAAATGAGGGATTTGGAAAATTTTTAACAATATCCATTAGGCCATTTCATGCCCATTGGTATATGAAAGTGAGTTTTTTTTCCTTCTTTGTTCTTATGAATATGCCAGCGCCTACAGTGAGACCAATAAATCAACATACACAGTTTCATGGAGTCATATGGTGGCTTCTTTGTTTTCAGAATTCACAGCAGTGATAAGATTTCAGGCAATTTCCAAAGAGATAAAAATATGCCATGGTTCTCTGGTTGTTTCTAAATGCCATTTTCAGTTTCAAGTTTTTCTATCTATCTGATTCATCCATGAACATTTCTCTGACCCAAAGAGTGTCAAACCCTGCAGAATGACTTCACATTTAGAAGAAACTGTCAATTCCTTCATCAACAGAAAAATAAAATCGAAATATTTGATGTGTTGTCTTACCTATGCTAAACAAACTCAGACCAGTTTGTCCTACTGACCTGAGACTGAGAAGCAGCAAACCCCTCATTTAACAACTAGTTAAATTCAAACCAGAAAGGAAGTATCAAATAAAGTCAACTTATACATAAAAACAGGAGTGAAAGTGTGTGCACTCTCTGTGTAAATCTAATTTTCACTGATGGTCCTTGCCTGGTTTAAGCCCAGCCTGTAACTGAGAAACATGCAGCTGCTCACTCACTCCCTCCTCTCTTTCCCTGGGTAGGATGGGAAGGAGAATAGAAAATATGTAAAACACACAGGTTGAGATAAGAACAGTTTAATAACTAAAACAAAGTGCAACATAATACTACTACTAAGCAAAATAATAGGCAAGGGCAGAGAATATAAAACTAAAAAGGGGAAAGGAAAAACAAACACAAGCGATGCACAATACCATTGCTCACCACCCACTGACTGATACCCCTCCCCATCTGAGCAGTGATCTGAGCCTTCTGGGTGACTCCCTCCAGTTTATGTACTGGTCATGATATGTTGTGTTATGGAATACCACTTTGGCTAGTTTGGATCAGGTGTCCTGCCTCTGCTTCCTCCTGGCTTCCCGGGTCCCTCCTCACTGGCGGAGCATGAGTGACTAAAAAGTCCTTAATCATGGTAAGAATTACTTAGCAACAATTATAACACTGGTGTGTTACCGGTGTTGTTCTGAGACTAAAGCTGAAACACAGCACTGCTCCAGCTACTAGAAAGTTATTAACCCTATCCCAGCCAAAACGAGGACAATCCTCAAAATGCTGAAAAGTATAATGTTTTTTTGGGTTTTTTGCATGCACGGGTTCTATGTTTCTTTTAATCAATCCCGAGATCATAAACAATGGAAAGATGACTTACAGAAATCTTTCCTTCCCCTCACCAAGGATAATTTGCTAGCCTGAAAGCCAATATTTATGAATTTAATATTCAACATAGAAAAATATGACTACTGTAGAAGTATATTACGAATCTGCATTGTTCAAATAGACAATATTTTTTCCAGTATAAAAACCAACTTCAGATGTATTTTACAATTGATTTAATACCACAACTGAACTTGTAATTGTTCTAACTCATTATCTAATCGCATTTTACACTTCACTACAAGCATGAACTGTATCATGTAGTGGGCCTTAAAATAAAAGTTATATGGAAAATATGCTAACATTTATTAGATTAATAATGTATATAAATATAAAATCTATCTATATATATATATCCTCCATATAAAATCTACCTAATGACAGATTAAGTATAAAGAAAGTGTATATCACATAAATAATAGAGTATTATATTTGTAATTTGGACTGACAACCTTCTTTAATTTTCTTTAGTATGATTCTCATGTATTTAAAAGCCACCAGTACATTTAGATGGAGCTAACTGAAATATAAGATGCTACATTTTTTTAAATTTGATATTTTAAAACCTGAATTGAAATACATTGCATTAATGTACATTCCCTGATTTTCTGTGCAACAAATGCAGTCATCCAAAGTACCTGGCTTATCTAGATGCTTAAAACATGAAGTTGTAAGTAACCTGTCAGGATGATATTTCTTACAGGCTGTCTAATTTTTTTCATTTTTTATATAGAAATTACTATACTGATCACTTAATAGTCCACTAATCCTAACCTGAGCTGCATTTTGTAAGCAAGGTGAATTGAGCACAAAAGAAAAGTGATGGTTATGCAACAGCCGTGTACAGTATGTATAAGTCACTGAAGATTTTTGAACGTGCTAATCTAATGCAAACTGGACGCAAGTACAACTTTCTGGACAGGAGAAGTGGAGTTGTAGTTTGATTGTGTGGAGTACAATCTTTGAAATGCTGTATGCTGACTGCTTAGATTGTTACAAAATTAGAGTATTTAATGCTATTTTAAAACCTATCTGTAACAAAAAGTCATTAACAGGAATCTATCAGCCAAGCTGGGCTATCATCACCAATGACTGACAATCCACACTGCATCTTTTCTGCACTGTATTTTATTCTTAATATCACCGATACACGCTGGAACGTCTGAGAAACTGGCATCATACGGGTTTAAGCACAAAGAACTCATCCGGAAATCACATCCACATTGTCATGTTTAATGGCTTAGAGGTATCCTCCAAAATCATTCCCATTATCAAGCTTCTGTGACAAAGTGTTCACAAATAACTATTCACCATTAAGTGTGAAGCATGAAAAAGCATTTTCTTTGAAGTGCTTCCTTTGAAACTGCTATCAGATTATTCCCTAGAACACCGATCTTCTTTCACTGGAAGAAAAATAGAAGTGCTTATTTTCTTTCACCTGCGCAAAAATATTTATTAATATAATTTTATTATATCCTTATATAAACAGTAATAACCTATTTTGTTTATTTCTAGAGATGTATATGGGGCTTTGAGCCACATGGTCTAATGGAAGGTGTCCCTGCCCATGGCAGAGGGTTGGAAATAGATGAGCTTTAAGATCCTTTCCAACCCAAACCACTCTGGGATTCTGTGATTCTATGATACTGAAGCAATGAGAATTTGCTCTTTCAGGCAATAATGGCACACTGCTCCATCCTGAGTCAACACCAAATTCTACAGGACTGATTGGTATCCACTGAATATAAGCCAGCATTGCCAGACCAGTGATTGTCCCCCTGTACTTGGCACTGGTGAGGCTGCACCTTGAATCCTGTGTTCAGTTCTGGGCCCCTCACTACAAGACAGACATTAAGGTGCTGGAGTGGGTCCAGAGAAGGGCAACAAAGCTGGTGAAGGGCCTGGAACACAAGTCTGATGTGGAATGGTTGAGGGAACTGAGGGGGTTTAGTCTGGGGAAGGCTCAGGGGATCTGTGTTGCTCTCTACAGCTACCTGAAAGAAGGATGGAGCCAGGAGGTGACTGGTCTCTTCTCTCATGTAACTAGTGGTAGGACAAGAGGAAATGGCCTCAACCTGTGCCAGGGGAGGTTTAGGCTGGATATTAGAAATAATTTTTTCACAGAGATGATGGTCAGGCATTAGAACAGGCTGCCCAGGGCAGTAGTGGAGTCTCCACCCCTGGAAGTGTTCACAAACTGTGTAGACAAGGCCTTTAGTGACATGGAGTACGAAAATAACCAAAATTGGGGAAAATGAGGAAACATGGCTTTGCAAAGTTCAGCTCAGAAGCTGTAATATTACAGCAGCTTTGACAGTTGCTGCTCTCGAGGTGAGACAAAGTTGCTGCTCCCAAGGAAACAGACGAGGTCTGTAAGAATGCGGTGCAATATCCTTGAAATGGGGAGTAGAGTGGTGTGGAGGTATCACGGCTGATCCTTGTTATCAGAAGTAAAGAAAACCACACAGTTGCCATCAAGAAAGGTGGATCACAACGGCTGTCTCCGCAATGATGGTGAAATCGTGTCCTGTAGCTGAACTTTGTTCATTATAATGTCCTTGATAGTAACGAACCAAGGAAAGAGTTGAGAGCTTTCTTCAAATTCTGCATTGTCTTAACATAGAATAGGGAACAGATATGTTCTATCCTTGATAGTTAAACTGTGTATTGTCATAAATCAGAATAGGGAACAGATATGTTCTGTCCTTGATAGTTAAACTGTAACACAGACTAGAATAGGTAACCGAAAACATATTGTTTAAAATCAGGGACCCTGCTCCCCCAAGAAGATGAATGTCTGATAGGAACTTATGTCAACAAGCTTCTAAAGGACTTGAGCTTGCCAGCAGAGGCAACCGTGCCAAGGGTGATTATGTATGACCAGAGTAATTCAAGTTCCACCTAAAAGTAAAATAGTATAAATTGGCGAAAGGGAAGGGAGATATTTGGGAAGAAGCCCCCATCGAAACGCCTGGGATCAGTCGACAGGCTGGATCTCTCTTCGGCCCCTCATAGTGACACCTATTGTGTAAGATTTCTGTGTTATGCGCATTTACTTATTTAACATCTTGCTAGCTATTTAGTATTATTACTGATCGGTTACTGCAAATCAAGTCTGTTCTCGCAGTCACTCACTGTCACTGGCTATCTCGAATCTGTATCCTGTCATGAGTAATAAATTTCTTGATATAAGTTTCTGGAAACTGCTTTTAAGGGATTTGGTCTAAACTGCTGCTCGTCGAAGGGTCCCTGAATAGGTTGGGCGAACACCCTCCGACTTGGTGGGCTGCCCAGGGTGGGCAGGTGTGTTGGATACGAGGGTCTCGTCCTCCCTGGGAAGCGAGTAGACTACCTGGTGTCTTAACATGACACGTGATTTAGTGGTGGCCTTGGCACTGCTGGGGAACAGCTAGACTTTATGGTCTTGAAGGTCTTTTCCAAACTAGTTGATTCTATGATTCTATTATGGTTCAATCCTACCAAGGTGTGTAACACATTTAGAAGTAGCATTGAAGTCACTGATTTTATGGTACTATTCACATGCACAAAATCTCTATAGGACTGGGCCAGTGAGGAGAGGTCGTAATCAGTAATTATGCAAAGCAGCTTCAAAAGGACGCAAACTTCTGAGCTGAATTGGAATACTTACTTTCTTCCTATCTGGAGGTCTGCTGAGATTTAATTCAATTATGGAACTACCATTAGCCATAAGCAAAAGTCACACATAGAAAGAAGTGAATGAAAGTTAAATCCAATCTCCCTCTTCTGCCCCATTAAAAAGAGGGAAAATTCATAATTCTCAAGTATTAATCATTTTTATATAAATAAATATTGCATAGTCTTTCTTATAGTCAGTAGGGTCTGACTTGGATAGACAGAAGTGTAAATTCCATGCATAGCTATAGTGATATAGGCATTCTTTATATAAATTAATATTGCATCTCACAGTGACTTACAGCACTGTCATCAGTCCATATAAGTATATAAATACAAAGCTTAAAGAATAAAATATGCAAGTGATCCTGTCTTGAAGTTTGTCTCTACTACAGTGAAAGGACATCTCACTGCTCTGTTCAGTATTCTGACACAGATATGTCTCTTAGGCTGTAAAATATTAATTACTATACAGTTTTTGATGAAGACTGGTTAAATAGCTGTTTAATTAGCTTGCTTTGCAGTTAAGATGATTATAGTTGGATATTAAGGAGAAACTTTCTAACTGCAAGAGTAGTTAAACTTAGATATTCTACCAACCAGTAGAATAGCTTTCACTGGAGGATGGTATGAAGATGATTTCTTGGCAATAAGATCTTGCATAGGCATACGTTGCATGGGAAGATGGGTTACCTTTGCTATATTTCCTCTCTCAAAAATCATCCTATATGTATTTCAATGGAAAAAATTTGAAAGGAAATGTATCCATTAAATTTGCAACTTTTTAAGCAAAGTATGAGACTGAAGAATTGAGGTCTGAGCAAATGCAGGAACTCCTGAATACTTAAAATTTTTTAACCTTAAATGGAAGGAAAAGGTATTTTCTTCAGGCCAAAACTTAAACTACAGGCCCTGGAAAATGATCTGGCTGCTAACATTCACCTCAGATTGAAGAAACTGCCAAAGCGTGAAGAACTGAAGCTTTTACAAGGCTTGGAAATGTGTGAAGTTCTGGCGAAGTTTTCAGCCATTAGTATATTGACCTGTTTGGTGGAGTGGTTAGCTTAAGGATCAGGTTATGTACAAACATTACACACTGTTTTAATTAAAGGGTCTCAAAGCACAATATGGACATTTTCTATTGAAGACTAAAAATACTGTTCAGAAAAAGTTCTGAAAAAAGAGACTAAAAAAAATTCAGAAAATACCGTCCATGTCCTGAGGAATAAGTTTTTTCTTCTGTACATAAAGACTTCCTTCAGTTTCTATGTCTGCTTACACAAGACGCATAATCTGCACAATTACAGTATTCATCTTTAAATTCATCCCCATAAACTTTTTTACTTCACATTATTTCATAATCATGCAATGCAGAAATCCATTTTTGGGGAAAGGAGATTAATGAAGGTCTAGAAGATGGTAATTTTCTGTAGTCCTTTTAAATTTCCTAAGTTGCGTTGGTTTTATCTAATCAGGTGCGAATTTTACCCACAGAGCTATATTGTTCATAAAATCAGGATACTGGTTGTTAAGGTTTAACCAGGACACTGGTAAAGGATTATATGCTAAGATGAAAAACGTCATTTTAGAGGAAAATCAAATCAAATAGGAAACTCCTTGTATTCCTTATAATTTCTATACATAGAGCTGATACAGTTTAATCCATGCTCATTTCTATATTTAGATGAGTTTTCTTCAGCAAGTCTTTGAAGGTCTAATTGAACACTGGAATTTTGGTTTTGACAAAGCAGCATAATAAAACAATACAATGTGCTTCAGAGAGTCTTGACAGTCTGCACATGTTATAATAATATCTTTAAGATACTTCCCCTGTCTTGTCTCCTGGCATATTCTTCTCTCGCTATGTTTTGATGTATTATTTATATTAATGGCCCCAAGTCCTTGTCTATGCAAGACAGACTGATGAGCTTTCAGAAACGCCTTTGGAGACTGAAGTGCTTAAGAGTTTTGGCAGTGACAGAGTGCCCCAGGGTAACTGCAATTCTGCCACAATAAAAATCTTGCTATTGAAATCAGTGAGTGGTTCTGTAGTTACTTGTTCATTACACAAAAAAAGAGATTGATAGAATAGGCGTGCACTCACTGCTTCTTTGCCTGAGGCTAAAAACCCACCCAAATATGTGGGAGTGATTTTTTCTTATTTTAATTTCTTGAGATTTCAAAGGCATAACAGAGTTGCTTCCCTTTCCCCCCTCCTTTTTTCCATTCTTCCCTAATCTTTCTTGTTAAAGTGCTTTTATAAATGAGAAAATGAACATTTTTAAAAGGAAAAAAATATTCTCTCAGTGGTCCCCCATGGACATGCACTGTGATGGGAATGCTAATTACTATGTAGTATTTATTGTGAAAGACCTTAAAGAACACTAAGTTTCAGATATATCAGTAGTTGATGGGGGAAAGAAAAAGTCAGAAACAGACTCTGAAAGCCTCTAAATCCACAAAGGACTCTTGTGAGCTATGGTCAGCTCTCTGTGAGAGCATAGAATCATAGTATGGTTTGGTTAGAAGGGACCTTAAGTTCATCTAGTAACAACTCCCCTGCCATGGGCAGGGAGATGAAGAAAACAGGATCTGAAATGTCCTATAACTGGCAGCAGCACAGAGCTAGGCAATGAAGGAAGCGGGGGAAGCAACGTTCTATTTAGTACTGGTAGAAGGACTCTGTTAAGAAATGTAATGACCGTTTTGTATGCCTGTGTGTGTTTGAGTGCCTACATGAAAAAAGGAAATGAAACATTTTTTGAAAATGTGATGATTTGTGGCTCACATATGCTCATTTTTACAATCTGTGAACCACTAAATCACTAAATTGATTCTCTACCAGAATCTCCTAAATAGCAAGAGGCAAAGCTTCCAGACTGAGACTGATGAGTTGCTTTCAAATTTTGATCCTGCTTATAGTAATGCTGCATAACACCAGCTTTTGTGCCTGAAGACACCAGTCTGTCTTACAGAAGAAATCCTTTCCATCTTTGATGGCTGGGTGTGAAAAGTGGAATAGTGTTAAAGCTATTAAGTAACCCTGATACTCATCAGGATGCCACAGAATTGTTTCAATTTAGCATTTTAGAAAATTAGGTAGACTTTTCAGAATCCAGTTGTGCATTCATACTTGTGCTTTGTCAAAAGCCAGACATTAATATTGAAACAGTGTATATCAGTAAGATGAAATACAAGTACAATCTGAGAAAATTCCTCCCTAAGTCTCCAAAGTGGGTGAACAAAACATATGGAGCAAGAAATTAGTTAAAAACTTACAGATTTTGATCAGGTACAAACAACAGATGCAGTAATAACTCTCTTGGTACCTACACAAAACATCCTTAATCAAAATTTTTCAGTTTATGCTTCAGCTTCTTAGTAATTTTCTTCTTTTTTCTCCCTCTGCTGTTTTACTTTTTATTCTTAAGGTAATTCAGTGGAAACTTGTGATAATAACTATTAGATGAAGCAATGGCTATAATTTCTGGTGAGGACTTTTATTGTAGATGCTTTAAACTGAGTGACAAGAGAAACAGATTAGCACATTTAGCTGCTCTCCATTTCCTTTAAGTTGGCAATGTTAGGCGCTTAGCAAATCAAAATAGCTATTTGTGCATTGAAAATGATAACTTTATACTTAATTGAAATTTGCATATCAAATGTCTATTCATGATAAAGTTCTATGATCTGGAGGGGGGCTTTTGACAGGACAGGGGGGAATGGCTTTAACATGACAGAGGGGAGATTGAGATGAGATCTTGGGAAGAAGCTCTTCCCTGTGAGCGTGGTGAGACACTGGCACAGACTGCCCAGAGAAGATGCAGCTGCCCCATCCCTGGCAGTGTTCAGGGCCAGGCTGGACGGGGCATGGAGCAGCCTGGTCTAGTGGAAGGTGTGCCTGCCACCTGGCAGGGGGTTGGAGCTTTAAGGTCCTTTCAACTCAGCCTGGGATTCTGCGATTCTGTGAAGAAGAGTGCTTTCAGCAGCTAGCAGACACACAGGGAAGAGGTGCTTGGATCACGGCAGTTAGTGATTCTGTCTTTCTCTCTCCAAAGTCAGAGACTTTTGTGACCTTTGATTTGGCTTCTCTAAGACTTTAAGTGTTGATAGAAACTTCTGGTGAAACATCACTGAATTTGATGCTTCTCTGTTCACAAACAGATTAAACCAGCAGGATTTGTTTTTTTCCCCTAAGTATTTTATACTTGTTTGTACTTATAATTTCAATGTGATAGACAGTTTTAAAAGAAAAAAAAAAGAACAGATACTGCTATGGATTTCATAAGACATTTTCTGCTTTAGACTCTGGCTACAGCTTGCAAGAAGAATAGGAGTGGGCAAATTACTGTGGAATGATTTGTTTTATGATCCCTTACAGAAACAGGTACCTGGGAATGAGAGATGTGTTTCTGATTGGATTTTGCAAATGAAATTCTGCAAAAGAGGAATGCCTGATGTAAGGAACAACGAATTTTCACCTTCCAAATGATCACAGTGGACAGAAAATATACATGTATTTTTTTAATCAGGTCAGGCATGATTTAATGGTTAGAGCAGAAGCCCTGCATAGAGGAGGCTCCCAGAGAAGTCCTGTTTAATTGCAGGTGGTGGGAATTTTTACATCCATTTCAGTAGGATAAAGATTTTACTCTAGGAACTAGATGCCCTAAAAGGCCTTCTTTTTTATGTGATTTCTTGTGGCTACATAGACCCCAAAATCACAGCCACATATCCTATCACAAAAATATTTTCTAAGCTTGAAAAAGATAGTTATGAACCCTTTATATTCTCCAACTGCAGCAGCAGAAATGAAAACAATTTTATTTTGAAACTACAATCATCAACAACACTTCTGTCATTCCCAAAGACCTTCTTTTTTTCTTCACTTGATAACAAACATGAGGCCCAGCCAATTGCATGTTCCCCTATGGAAACTGGGACATTAGCTCAAGGAAAAAGACTGTGCAGTTCTCTCTCAAAAGGAAATTCAGATATGACAAGATGTGAGACCTTTCCTAGGTGTCACATATGCATAAGCAAAGAAGACACATACCCTCCTTTTCTCTTATCTCCCATCATTCACATTAAAAATGAACGTCTATAACCTGCCCAGAGATATTTAAAAGATACACCTACAAGAAACACAGGATTATTCTCAATATTTAGTTACCCATACTGAGCTAAGAGTTCCAGGACTGAGGTTTAAAACCCACTGAAATCCAGTCAGAATTATGAATAAATTGTTGAATTGTTATCTAAGAATGATTAGGGAAAAAAAAAATGCAAATTCAGTCTTTTTGCAATTTATGAAAATCTGCTATAATCATAATTACTATGAATTTCTGAATGTAGGAATATGCAACACTGAACAACACTGTCAGCATAACTTTGCATTTCAAATGATGATAAAATTGAGTAATCTGCTTACCAGACTAGAGTTATAATGAGATGTATTTTGGAAAGATGCATGCAGTCCTAGCACTAATAAATTCAATTTTCAGGCTTCCTATGCCAAAGAACAAACAAAACAACTGCTATCACACAGTGATGCGAATAAGGAGCTTTCTGATCTACAAAAGGCCACTTTCAAAAATCAGGATATTCTTCAGCTTATGATACAGACAATATTATATGCACATACATAAGCCTGCTATGAAAAATATAGAATCATAGAATGATTTGGGTTGGAAGCTCATGGCAGTTCCAATTCCTGCTATGGGCAGGGACACCTCCCACTAGACCAGGTTGCTCCAAGCCCCATCCAGCCTGGCCTTGAACACTGCCAGGGATGGGGCAGCCACAGCTTCCCTGGGCAACCTGTGCCAGTGCCTCACCACACTCACAGTAAAGAACTTCTTCCTTATATCCAACCTGAATGAAAGGTAAGAAAAAATCTACATTAGTTACCCATGCAATTTCAGCAGTGAAAAACCACAATCACTTTTCCCTAGGTAAGTAAAATACAGAAATCTGATGAATAGGATGAAAATTGAAAACTCTGTGAAAAAGATGAAAACAAAGACACCATGTCACCAAGATAGATATTAACTGACAGCATGGGCAGCAAACAAACTGAACATAATTTTATTATTTAGTAGAAGTACTATTACTCTCAAGAACAACAGATATAGAAGGCTATTGTAATAAGTATGGGATTCACTTATAGGGGTTAAGTGGAGCTATTACTACCTGCATATCAGGTTACTCCATCTGCTCACTATAAAACATTGCTAAGTAAGGCAGGAGACTTTGTGAACTCTTAAGGCTGTAGCTGACTGAAAACCTACTAGAATTGGAATGGCAATACAGTTGTCTGCCTTGTAAGGAGAAAAGCTTTGACATTTTGGTGAAATAAGGGCTGGGGCCCTTAAGAAAGGTGAACTTGGTCCATGTAAATGGAGTATGAAACATGGTTTTGTTAAGTTTCAGGGTTTCTATGGTGTAAGAGGAGGATTGACAGCTTAAGAAAATACGTCTGAGGGGGAAATTCTGCCCATTAGGTGACAGTTAAAGGCCCTTGCTTCTTATGGTTATACTTTTAGTTAAAACTTTCATGCACTGTAGGGACCCAGATGCAGGAGACCAGCCGGAGTCAAGACACTAACTCAATATGAGTGATGGAGCTTGCTCGTTTATTGCGCAGTTATAATTCATATTTATAC
>WYDI02036548.1:16510-59433 GCA_009867235.2 Psittacus erithacus | reverse complement strand
AAGTTGTGAATGCTCCATCCCTGGCGGTGTTCAAGGCCAGGTTGGACAAAGCCTTGGGTGGCATGGTTTAGTGTGAGATGTCCCTGCCCATGGCAGGGAGTTGGAACTGGATGATCTTAAGGTCCTTTCCAACCCTAACTATTCTGTGATTCTATGATTCTATGTTTAGAACCACTGGTGGGGAGAGCTGGAGATGTCTTTTACTGAAGGAGATCAGAATTTGTTTCAATCATGGCTAATTTTGATCACAGCTAATGAGGATGAAGAATAGCAGGAAAAGGCACCCTGCTCTTTAAGAAAGTTCCATAGTTCTTGTATTTGGAAGTAACCAAACTTGCTTTCAGGTCCAGCCTCCAAAGCAGGTTCCTGAAGAGTCCTTACACCCTCTGTAATTAGGACTAGAGTTGAAATGCTTTGTGTAGATCTAATATATCATAAGGTGGAATAAAGGGCTGTAGCTCAATATTTTCACATTCGCCAGCTGGAGCCCCATGTCCTGGATCACTCCCTGTTGAAACAGTTCTGCATTTCCTTTAGAGCTTAGTAACAGCCCCACAAATGGTAAAAAACTTACTTATGGAAACCTTAAAAAGTGAATCGAGAGTTAAAAGACGCAGCTATTGCTGAACATGTTTGAACCGTACAGAAAGGCCATCATTTGCATTTTCTTAACCCTTCTGTTGCCCAGAGATGCTCCCGAAGCCTGTCACTGCAGTACTGAGTGGTGGCACACATCTGCCGTGGCAGCTGGATAGGAATACAGTTGAAAACACAGGGGATTAATGATTAAGTGAGGTGCGCTCAGTTCAGGCTCCTCTTCCATGTTAGAGGAGCCATCAGTGTGTGTTTGCACAATCCTGAGAGACAATGCGTAGGTTTTATCCTTCTAATGATGTTTTCAACCTGTGAAACAGTGACTGTTGCAGAAATGGAGAGTGAACAAAGAGAAGTTATTTTATGAAGCATCGGATCCAAAAGCCTTTCTGCTGAGAAGAGATCAGACTTCTTGCATGCCTCAGCACTAAGGCTGGAGTGTTTGTAGTGAAGACAGCAGAGCAGGACACCCAACAGAGGCAGCTTTTAGATTGCTGCCCACCTGCCCTAGACACACACTTGCAGTAGAAGGTAAATGACGTTCACATCCTCATGACTAATACACTGAGCTCTCTGTTCCTGTTGGATATAAATATGTCAGACATAATCAATGCTGGAATCAAACAGCGCTTAAAAAGCAGCACTGACATCTGTGAAATTCACCAGGTTGTTATCCACTCTTGGCTATTGGATGAACAGTCCTCCCAGTGCAAGCTCCAGCCCAAAGAAAGGTCATCTCAGGACAACGTTCATACAGCACCCCTCTTGAAATGCCAATTCCCACTTCCTCCTCTACACGTGTGGAAACAGCTGGAAGGAATCGCATTCCTCCCTGTTGAGTCTGCTGTCTTATGATACATAACAATTGGTAGCATCAGCTAAAAATTACAAACTCTTTTCCCACTAGGGAACAGTTAGGATTAGTCAAGAGAAAGTGTCAAATGAAACAGGAACAGAGTCTTAAACGTGAAATGAAGCAACATCGAATGTTTACCATGCTAAGAGGACAGTGTGAGGGGAGTTCTGGGAATACTCTCTTTCCAGAAAGAAGTTAGTAGTGGTAGGGACTAGGAAACGGGTGCAGGCAATGAGGCATCACTGTTCTTCATGCTCGCAGGTCTCTCTACAGCAATAGCTGCTGCTAGCTTCAGGTGTTGCTTCACCTACGGATGGCCATACAGGGCTGTGAGGCCAAGGTGGTATTCCTTGTTATTCCTTGTGTGGAAAAATAAATCTCAGAAGTTATGGCAAGAAACACCCTCAATTTTTCACGCTTAATTCATAATGGAGCACTGTATATGAGGTGAGCAACAGAGATTGGGGCCACATTTGCATAATAAAGACCAATGCTACTGCAAATTCCATCTTGCTCTTTGCAACAGCATAATTACAGACCTTGTGGTCTGTAAACACTGTATTCAGAGACAACTGAGCCCAACCACATTCTATCCTATTTGCATCCTGTCCTTACAGATGGAAACTACCTGTAGCTGGTTGAAGACACCGTATAGCAGCATTGGTATAACTGATGGACACCAGGAAGACTGGGCTGCTGGGATTTTGCCAAATTCCACGGTGACCCTTATTCCTTTTAGCAAGTACACTTTTGACCCATTCAGTTGCACTGGCTATTTTGTGCTCAAAACATGAGTTAGTGCATTGTAAAATCTATTTACCTTTAAGGTTTAGGTGGCTTTTTTGTTCTCAGATATAGCCATTAAAACTCTTACCTGCAGAGATGTATTCCTAATGCTTAACCGAGTGACAGCTTGTGTAGGCACGCCGGGAACGCTGCCAGTACTAACAGTGACATGGCACTGGCTTCACATGACTTGCCTGGGAGGGGACAGCCGGCTCCTGCTTGGAAACACACCCCCGTCTCCTTCGCCTAAACGCTCATAAAGTTTCCACAGCAGTAATGAAAGGTGAGGAGCTGAGCCCCGGCCTCTGAATGGGCACAAAGGACCTCTCCTAGGCTGCCGTCCGCAGGAGAACGGGCAGGCAGAGGTCAGGGGTGTAGCAGCTTGAAAAGATGTGATAGAAACACTGAAGAAGTCATTCAAAGGCAACGTATGTCTGTGTAAAGGACGAGAGTGAGCTCTTCTAGGAACTCTGGCTGCCTTCAGACCTGTGCAGTGCTGGCACAGCGGCACATCCACCAAACGTGACGTCTAGTCCTGTGTCTGCCCGCATAGCGTGGCTGATATGAAACTCTTTGGGTGACCAGGTAAGCTGTCCTCATGTTTTATCCTTTCTATACTTTCATGGATGGCTGTAGCCTTTTTTCCTCTCAGGTGGGTTGTTTTCCACTGTCTGGGCACTGTAAAGGTTGATTCCAGTGAAATAAGGTTTATAACAGGAGAATCAAGCAGGAGGGAGGAACACCAAGAAGCTGGGGTGGGCAGGCAGTCCATCACAGCGATGTACTTAGTAGTAGTGTAGTGTATTACTGCGTGTTAGTGTAGTGTATTGCTGAGCTGTGCCTGACAGCAGCAGGATGGTCTGGTTGCTCTCAGGACACTGTGCTGGGTACAATATGAGGAGAAGCCTCAGCTTGGGGCAGCAGAAATTGAGGGGACAGCAGAGATGGGTTATAAATAATAATGTAAATGTTAAAACAGATATTAAAAATAGGGCAATTCTTTCCTGTTCAGATGATGTTGAGCATTTTAAAACATGGCTCAGATAAACTAGCTTTTTCTGATACCTGAAGTGGAAAATTCAGTGAAAATACATCTGTGACTTAGTGAACAGTTGCTGGACAAGTGATGAAGTACATGGAAATAATTAAACAAAATGTACTGGAATTCTTTGTGGACCAGTGTATGTTTCGCTTCCTATTTAACATCAAGGCACTGACTGGAAAAACAATTACTTTAGGAGTGAAAATTTAGTTTGAATCAAATACTGTGTTAACTAATTTGAAATAACCAAAAAGGAACCTTTTTTACCCCTTTTTAAGTGAGCACACGTTCTATCTGGAATGTGGAAATAGCTGCAGGCAGCTGAGATCTTCACTGGTTGATTCGGGGCTGTGTAACATGCCAACATGAGAGCAGTGCTAAGCAGCTGAATGGCTTTTTTGTTTGCCGAATGAGCCCTGGTTACACCAATGCTTTTTTAATGCATTTGGTGTATTCTGAATCAGAAGAGATATTATCCAACCATAAAAGAGAGCAGGTAGTGATATGTTGGGGGAATCCTGATCCATTGAAGTTTATCTTGTTTTAAGGCATGTAATGTCAATTTTTATCCTGTAAATATGACTTACCTGAGGTTTTGGGGACAGGGAGGGTAAGGATATGCACAGGATTGGTTTGAACTGGAAGTCTTTGCCCAAGCAAGACTTCTATCATAATTTGGTTATTTAAAAGGAGTACTACTGGAAACGTAATTATGATTTTAACTCTTTCCTAAACTCACAGAATCTGGGACTCGGTCAAGCAATGGCTCTTTCTCCTCCTAAAACCTCAAAGCAGAATCACATTCTCTGCTGTGCTCTGCTTGTGAGCTCATTCACACACAAAGATTCAGCAGCCTTCCATCAAGCAGCTAGCTGAGATACCCCTCTTATGTCTGCCTCCCTGAGAGGTAATGTTGTACCACAAGGTCATCAGAGCTGAATAATCTCTTTAACCACAGAAAACTGTGACAATGCTATTTGCTGTACTGTGTCAGCAGAATCATTTCATATTGCTGTTTTCATCTCCTTCCTGGGTGGTGGTAGAGAAGACAACACACCAAAAGGGCAAGGGATGAGAGATATAACGAGAGAGAGATACTGGGTGGGGGAAATCCCAGCAAAGGTAGTCAAATACCTGGACAGTTTTCCCAGAGAAGCTTTGGAATCTCCCTCCATGCAGACACTCAGAGCTCAACTGTTCAGGGCTCCAAGCAACCTGCTAAGAAAGCTGGAATGGAGCAAAGCCTCATAAAGGAATGGATTATTCAAACTTGACGTATTTCGAGCATTAGCAGTGCTTTCTTAGAGGCAGTGGGCACACCTGCATTGGGAAGACCTGTGTGATAAGATAGGTGTATAGTGTATGTTTCGTAACGTGAATGCATCACTGCGATCAGAAATGAAGATAAGATCCATTTGTCCTGTGGCAAGTAATTTATGCTGTTCTATTCAGGCTGGCGAGTTATTTGTGGTTGCTACTTGCAGGTATTCCTCATAAGATATGTTAGAGTCCAACTATATTTTTTTAACCAGATTGTGTTGGCAAACTGGATATAGTGGAGAAATAAAATACACAGTTTTCACCTGCTGGCTCCAGTAGCTCACAAGTCTAATAGTGAGGAACTCCAGATCTCAGGAAACATGAGAAGTCCTAGGACACTGTGACTTCCTTAACACATTCTCATTTTAACCAACACCACCTCAGGGCACTTCCCTCGCTTCTGCTTTGGCCAAAGAAGGCAGAGTTAACTTGTTTATGTTTTTCAAGGCTGCTACCAAAAGTGAGCGTTTCCCATAGGAGCACATGGAGCCCTGTGTCGAAACAGGGGGTTGGGAGTTCAGATCCGTGGCTTCAGGTTTCAAATCACTTCTTGCCTAATTTTATTTCTTCTTCTCAGAACCGTTTGTCATCAGCTTCTTCCACTGGAGCACGTGGTGTGGTGGCTGGCCTTGTCCTTCTCTGTCCTTGGGAAAACTGGAATACGAGCAGAAAGAAGGTGTCCAATTTTTGTCTCATGCTCCTTGACGTGCATAGTAACATAGGGATATGACATAGGGAACAGAGGGAAACAGGGCTGGAAACTCCTGTAAATAAACTGAGTTGCATTTGTAAGGATGTACCCAGAAAGCTATCATTTCCAACCTCTGGCTAACATAGGAACTTCTTTTTGGCAGTGTATTCCTCCTTTCTGAAACACTGCAAGAGAAGTACTCCCAGGAGGCTTGCTACCATCAGGAAGGTAATGGAATATCATCTCTCTAATGAATAAATTTCCTACTGTTTCTCTTTATACTTTAGGTAACACATTTCTGCCTCTGCTTGAATATTCTGAGTATGAAAAGCAAGAAGGATTTAATTCCGCAGCCATGAGTAATCTGGCCGTCATAGTAGAATTCATGTGTTTGTGTTCAGGTGAAGCCATGAAGACTTTAAGGAATGTTTCCTTAACTTTTGCTAATTATAATTTATGGTAAGAATGCAGCAATATCAAAACAGTTACACAATAATCCCTAGGACAGCAGCAGCAGATCCTGAAATACAGCGATCTTGCCATGGCCAAGGCCAGCAGTGAAGCCCTAGCAGCTACTTTAACCCTGGGGCTTATTTTATTTTAATTCTATTTTATTTTTTACCAAACCCAGCAACAAATGGTCATATGCAGGGAGATTTATTACAAGATCTTGTCCATTTAAGACTTTAAACCACCAAACTGGCCATAGCAGGACTTGAAGCGAAGATGAGTTTCTCACTATGTTCTTAAGCTGTAACTTACAGTTCCTCTGCCATGAGAGGGAAGGCTGTGGGGGGCTCTACTATGTTAATTCTTCATGGCACAAACTCACTTCATTGTAGCTGGATTTTTGTTTCCATCCTTGTTAATCCAGGCTGTTAGCATGTCACCATTCTGGAAGAGCGCAGGTCCCATATCATTATTTCCCTGCAGTCAGTGAAGGGCTGCAGTTCCCACTGGGTTCAATGTATTCCTGGGCCAGATCAAGGGAGGAAGCTGTGCCGCAACACACCAGTGCCATGATCAAAAGCTTTGGGTTTGGCTGTTCTCCCGTGTTTCTTTCTTTGTTACCCTCTCATCCCTGTTAGTCTTGTAGACAGTACTCATCAGGACATAAGGGGATTTCTCTCCTCAAGAGCTCAGTTTGCTCAGTAGCCAAGATGAAGGCAGGAGCAGGACAGGACAGAGCACAGAGAATAAACACTTGACAGTTTTGCAACTGAACTAGAAGCTGAGGGGGTTTGCTGTTGTCAGCAGTGTATTCATCCGCTTTCCAGCTGTACAAGGCTCACTTACTTAGATCACTGTTTATTTCAGATGAAAAGAGACTCTGGGTATCCCACCATGGCTGAGCAGCAGAAGCAGGTAAAGACTCAAGGTTACCTTTTAAAGTATCTCTTACCACTACAGCAACAGCTTCCCAGCATTTTTCCCTTCCAGTGGGCTGCAGCTGCAGCACGAAGTGCTGAAGGGTCTGTTATCTTTGCTTGTATAGCAAAAGACCACAGCACTCCCCTGTAACCAGAAGCTGTGCCAACTAACTGAGCCCAGTCCTCAAAGTGGCCCTGCTGAACAGTATGTTTCCCTCTTCTACACTTAGGAATATTCCAACTTCTACAAGCCCTTTAAGGGCAAGATCATGGATTCATGGATCAGAGTTTGGCAACTAATGTGCTGGAGCTGTTGGCATGAAGAGAAACAGGGTGGTAGCACTGGGACTTGATGGACAAGATGTTTTTTTTCCTATGTAAACTGTGCTCCTACAGCTCATGTAATTCCACTGTGTGGGATTCACTCACATAATTACTTCATCACATGCAATAAAAACACAGCCTCAAAACAAGCCAAAGGGCTTTTAAAATAGCTTAAGTGCTGAGCTTCAGTCACTCTCTGTCCTGTCTCAAAGCAGGACACATGCAGTGATGAGCATTAGGAGTTAATAGTTTTTGAAACTCAGTTCTTCAGCTGGAAGGTGCTAAATAACCTGAAATACTATTTGGTCTAACAAAAAATCCTGACCTTGTAAGACATCAGAGTTTTTTCTTTGGTGTGTTCTTCCTTCATCCCAGAAGAAGGATTTATGGGATACCATTCCCTGAAGAATGTTACAAAAGCTTTGCATGGCTTTTGTAACCTTTTTTCCAAATAATAATAAGATGGTGTTCCAGGGTCCAGAGATTAAGAGAGTCTTATCTCATGTCAGCAGACACGAGATGCAACACGGATGCAATTGGAAGCATGGAACTGCTGAGAGATCAAATCTCCAGCCCTGAATCCAGCAGGCACCCTCTGAAGCTGGAATAGGTGGCTTTTGCCAGCCTTGCATTTGTAGCTCAGTACACCAGTGATAACGCCGGCAACTGATTGCATTGCTTCCAATGTAAAACTGCAGGGTTCACAAACATCAAGGTGTAGGGCAAGAGTCCTTTAAATTACTCCCAGTTCCTAACTCATTAAAAATCAATGATAGGAGATGAAGGTTGGTTGTTTCAACATGGAAAGTTTCAGTGCTAATGAGCAAAGTTCTGTCCGGCAGACAGATACTGCTGCCAAGTCCTGGGCAGTGTTTAATGTTCTGTAGCTGTTAACCGAATCTTAAAGTACTGAAAGCCATGTAGAGAGGATTCCTCCATATTGCATTACCCTAAACATACTTGCACTCAGCATTAGTGAGCTGCCTCTCTTGTTTGACCTCTCTGACAGGAGACAAGCAGGACAGCAACTGTGAATCATGCTATTTTTACTCCAGTCTGTTTGTGCAGCACAACAGCATGGTTTAAAAACAGGAAGGAGAGAGTGATGAGACAGGCACTCACTGGTTAGTACACTATAGACTTTCAGAACTGCACTGATTTCTTTTTAAACATTTATCCTGCAGATAAATATAATCCAGATCCACCCAAGAAAACTAAGGTTGCTGAACTCCAGAACCAATTCCACCTTGGGCTACTTTAAAAGATAGATAGTTAATTATACAGTTGTCGTATATTTGACTAAACAACTTGGGTTTGAATATTTAAATGCTCACAATGAAGACGCTTTTTGTAGTTAAAATCCTTATTGTGATAAAAAAGTCACACTAACATCACATTTTATGTCCTTATGCTGTACACAGGAATATTTGCTCAGTAGATAACGTTTCTGTGACTGAGAACAGGGAGTTAGAGCATGTTATACTTTTCAGTATTTTAGCTCCTTGCTCATGTGCAGTTGTTCCATACAGATAGCACTTATTAGCCAGGTGGTACTCTCTGTACCAGAGCTTAGTTGTACCCCTGATGGCCTAAAGGCACACAAAGTGCATTATGCAAGGAAAGGTATTAAATCTCTCTTACACTTGTGGGGAGAAGAACAGGCAGGGTTTTGGGCACATGAGCCTGACTTCACAATCAGTCTTCAAAGCAAAGAGGAAAGTGGAGTAGTTCTGGATTAACTGGAGCTGTTACTCAGTTCATCTGAGCACAGCAGCTCTTGACTACTACAGGGGGAAGCATAACTGCATACTGAGAGGGAGAAAATAGAGAGGCAGGCAGCTGTTGAGGTGGAGCACCATTCTTTACTCTTTCTTCCTTTCCAACTGCTTGTGGTTATTCAGAAGCCCCTTACATTGTAGTTCTCCAGGTACCAGGAAGTGTGCCAAATGAAAACAAAGAGGGAAAAAATCAGTGGCCCTTTCTCTCCCTTTGATTATTCCAGAGAAATTCCATGTCAGACCCTTCAGGTCTCTGTAAGCATGGCAGATGGATGTGTGTGTACTTCCCCCCTGCTCAATCACACACAATGTCCCATAACAGCTTTGTTGTTGTGCTCTTTAGAGAGTTTGTGAAACAAAACAGCCCATCATAGGGCTGCCTTCATCCCTTGCATTTCAAACACAGAAAGTGCTAGTGCAGGACACAGCAGCACACGCTCACTCTTGTTGCTTGCTCACAGGAAGAGAAGCTGTGGGATGCCATGAAAGTCACTGCCTGTGTCCTCGGAGCAGGTCTGCTCCTATTCACTGCCTTAGAGAGCTCTGCTTGGTAAGATGGTTTGAGCAAAGGGGCTTGAGGAGAAGCTTTTCTGTGGAGAAGGGAAGTGGGTGATGAAAAGATGGGCAACCAAGAACACTTATTCCTGCAGGTATGTGCAGAATATCTGGGACACTTTGGGCCATTTCTGGCAAACAACATGGCTAAAGCTCTACTACCTGTTAGAGGGAAAGGAGTTGACACTCTTCTTACTTGGTGAGTTTTAACAGCTCTCTACTGTAGGAACCATCCTTGTGTTACATCTAAAAGTGGGACGTGGACATGCCTGCCTAAACTCACAAATCCTCTCACCAAAAAAGCACACATAAGCTTCAGAAAGACAGAGCTGACATAGTGCCACTGTGCTGGCTTTGGGCTGTTCACATTAGACACCCGATAGAGATCGAAAGTTTGATCTTTCTGCTGCTGCTGGAAAGGCTTCATAAAGTGGCTGCACTTTGTTCCTGTGGGAACTGAATGTCTCGGTGGAATTACTGAGAAATGAAGTCAAATCAGTGAATTTCAGTCTTGCCATAGCACCTATATAACTTCTCTGTCTGCGATTACAGCTGGTGAACAGGCCTGGTAGGGATCTTGCAAAGGTCCTATAGATCAACCCAACCTTATCCTACTTGCATTTAAAACCCACCCATGACAGAGATCCCCCAGCCTCCCAGAAAAGCCCTTTCTTGGCCTCAGCTGTGGCATGTTTCAACCTATGAGACATTTGTCTATAACTTTCTCCCATTTCCTAGGTCTTACTTGGATGTTGAACGTGCTCATAGTCCATTTTAAAGCATCTCAGTGCAGGGGATACGCATGTGGCACATCTGGGTCCCAGCAGGATCCTCTGGATGGAGTGCCACTGCATTTTGTTTCCGATTTAGCCTCAATTTATTCACACATCCCTGCCTTTTCCTCATGCCACAGGGGCTGCACTGGTGCCTGCCCTTGCTTTCTGGTGCTTCAATGGAATCCTTATGGTGGCTGATGTAACAGGAAAGCCAACTTTCATTACTCGCTATCGCATTCAGCTATGCAAGAATGATCCTGTAAGTATTTCTCACTCTGCCTCTCTTGCTTGCTAAACACTTCCTGCTGTCTCTGAAGCTAGGAGCAGGGAGAAGAACCTGTTATGCTTTCCTCTTGCAACCAGATAGGATTCAAGGAGAAACAAGCTGAATCTTCCATATGTACTGCAGAGAGGAAGGCAACTCTTGTGATGAAGCTGCTGATCAGCTCTGAATTGGCTGCTTGTTAAAAAGCTGATCACAAAACTAACATGGGAACTGCCTGCAAAACTTAAAGCTCTTTCTGCTTCCCATTCAAAGCTACATTGCTCCTGACTTAGTCTCAAATCCAGAATTCTCTTTTGCAGGTGGACATAAAGAAGTTGCGCCAAGCCATCTACACAGCGCTGTGCAATCAGGTCTTTATCTCCTTGCCCATGCTTCTGTCCATGTTCTACATCCTGAAGTGGTGGGGCAACACCTTCAGCAAGGAGTTACCCACCTTCCGCAAGGAGTTACCCACCTTCCGCTGGTTCCTTCTGGAGATGAGCATCTTTACCATAGTGGAGGAAATTCTCTTCTATTATACCCACAGGTGAGCTGAGCATAGGAACAGGACTTTGTGGTTTCCTCCATGCCTTTTAGCTCATACCCATCTCATGCAACAGCCGTAGTCCAGTCCCCCCTCTTCTACCTATCTTCTACATATATGAGACGACTTACAAGTCCTAAAATCCACCCTTACAATGTGAGGCTTTGGTGCTGCCAGTAACTACAGTCAGAAAAATGGGTAAAATTACAAAGGTGGAGCAGCTTAAAGGCTAAGGAAGAAACAGGCCAGACAGCTTTACACCAAAGCTGTGACCCAGTGTTCCTTGAAAAGAGAACAAAACTGACTGTCCTGAAAGAAAAAAGTTCAAGAGGTCAATGGCTGAGGTACTGTTCACTTGTACGGCGCCTACAGAACAGGGCTCCCGACACTGAGGCTTCCTAAGCAGTAAAGCAAGGAAGAAAAGAGCCTGCAAAAGACCGCGCAGGAGCAAGCGCAGCATTCTCAGAAATAGGTTTCCCTTTTGGACAAATGCACATAAAAACTCAAAAAGCCATTTCTTACTAAGAACCCACAGAACTGAAGTTCTGACTGTGCCGGCCGCCAGCAGGAGAAGTCAGAACAGCGAAAATACAAAGCACGTCTTTCCCTAAGGAGTGCTCCCAGGGTTGAGCAAGAGTCATTCAGGGACTGATTTATGGGACTTACCTGGACTTAAGTTTAACATCAGCCAGTGGGCACATCAGTTGAGTAAGGCCACAATATTCAATACATACAGAGAGGGAAACCAGGACTCCTACACTCTTATTCCCACTGCTCCAAAATTGTTATGTTAGAAAGGGCATGAGCAAGTCCCCAGCAGCAATTCTGTGTTATGTTACCCTATGTTCCTTTCCTGCAGAGCTCAGACCCTGCTTTTCCTTGTGTTCTGTGCTTAGGCTTGTTCACCTCCCACGCCTGTATAAGCACATTCACAAGAAGCACCATGAATGGACAGCCCCCATCGGCGTGGTCTCCATTTATGCTCACCCAGTAGAGCACATAGTAAGTGGATTCTCTCATGGTCACCCTGCACAGAGTGTGATTTCCAGGGGATGAGGAGGAGTGGTAAGAAAAGCAAATTAAACAGCACTTCTTTCTTAGGAAGAGGAAGTTCAGCTGCTCTGCCAAGTGCTACTTGGCTGTAGAAAGGTTGCAGTATCTGTTTATACCGGATGCTTTAAGAGCACAGATCCAAGGACCTCCAACAAATAATCTGGGCAGCAGCAGCCGTTTGTGCCACTGGTAGGACATGATGGGGTGATGCAGCCGGATCATCACATCGATGCTGTTGCACATGTCCACAGGTTCTGCCCTTTTACACTGAGGTTTCCCAAGAGCAGCTTCAGATTATCCCAAGAAGATGAAATTCAGACCTCAGGCTCCAGGGGGATTTACTGGAATGATGCTGCCTTCACAACCGTGGGTTGATCTCACGTCTGTCTTCTAGTACAAGCTTAGAGCTTGGGGTGGGACTATGTTAGTAAAACTCAGCTCACTAATTCTTTCTTGGATGCTGCTGTGATTTTAGTAAGGTGTTTGAATCTGCTTGTCATGGACCCATTAATAAGGCTGAGGTTGCTATTCTTTTCTAGCTGTCCAACATGTTGCCTGTCATGACCGGCCCGATGCTCATGGGCTCTCACATCGTTTCCATCACAGTGTGGTTCTCCCTCGCTCTGCTAACAACGAGCATCTCACACTGCGGATACCACCTGCCCTTCCTGCCGTCACCGGAGTTCCACGACTTCCACCACCTCAAGTAGGTCTGGGCACTGCTCTGCTCCCTCTTCCCCTCCTGCAAAGCTCCTTTCTGAGGGTCAGATGGGTTTGCATAGGAGAAGCTTACCCCATCTCGATAGCCGGCTGAATGCTGTTGGTTCCTGAAGCAGTTAAAGAGACTGGGGCTTTGGAGGACTCCAGCCCTACAGCTGCTGGGCACCTCATTGACATGCAGCCTCCTCCAGCAGCTGACTTTGAAACTTCCTCCAAAGCACGAACACTGAGGCAGGCGTTCCAAGTTCCCGGAGATTACATGGCAGCAAAGCACGTAGTAGGGTAGAAGTAGCAGCTACCACTGGACTTCACCCAGCATGAGCATAGGGCAGACAGTTCCGTGCAAGGCTCTTCCTAGGAGTTCAGGAGAACTGCATGTGATCTAGAATGAAGACAGAGCAAGGGTAAGCCACAAAGATGGAATAGATTTGCAGGAGCCTCTGTCCCTTTCCCATAGAGGGGGAGCAATGATCAGATAACACCTTGCTTAGGCAATCACCATTAACCCAGAGGTTCCCGGCCACCTCTTACACTGGAGAGAGCAGGGTTCCAGCAGGTTGTTCCAGGGATATAATGCCACAGCAGTGCAGGAACCGTTCCCATCTCACACATGTGCTCCCAGTTCAGACATATTCCCCCCAACAGCTTGCTGCTCCTGCAGAGTCAACGTGGCAGCTGTATCAACACCCAAGTGCTGGACATCACCCAGACCACAGTGCTGGTTCTCATTACCAGTCCTCTCCTCAAGCTCAGCTCATGTCAGCACTGCAGAGCTGAGATGCTCTGAGTGGCAGAAGTTGCACTGATCATTAGAGCTCCAAATGGAGATGTAAATAGGGAGGTCAGGGTGACCCCAGTAACATCCAGTGATGCTCATTCCCTGTTTCCCAGGTTCAACCAGTGCTACGGAGTACTGGGAGTGCTGGATTACCTGCATGGAACGGATACAGTGTTCAGACAGACCAAAGCCTACGACAGACACAGGGTCCTGCTCAGCCTCACGCCGCTCTCCCAAAGCATTCCTGACGCACCCAGGAGGGCAGAGTGAGCCAAGGCAGCAGCCAGAGACAATGATTTATGCCAAATAGTATTTGCATTGGGACCCAAGTTATTGTTCACACATAGCAGGGCCCAAAGCTGAACGTAAACACGCTACTTGAGATGACTGCACTTTTGCTGCTGTTATTTTCTCCCCAAGGCACAAACCACTGCTCTGGGAAGCTATTTTTAAACAAAGTTGAGTGTTTTCTCTTCATTACTTGCACTGTTGCTTGGTTCCAGCTGCCTGCACTGGGGCAATGTGTTCTGGGCCACATGGGGAGTGCCTGGGGCACTCTCATTATGAGGGTTTTAACACTGCAGTGTTCACAGGCTGTGCTTTGGCCTCTCTCAGCAGCATTCTATAGAAATACCAACCAGATCATGGTAACCACATGGGATTAAACCCTCTATTCTGAGAGTCAGGATGCCTGGGATGCGGGATGCAACCCTGTGTGAAGTCATGAAGCTTTAGAAACACTTCACTGTGCACATGCAGAGGCCTGACTTCCCTTGAGCAGTTTCTTTGTGCCAGCTCTGAATGAAGGGCAGTCACATCCTCATCTGTGCTCCACAAACCAACGCCTGCAAACAGCGAGCTTCCTCTCATGGGACAGGGAAGGAGAGCCAGGAGCTGATGTGCTACATGGCAGAAACCTGCTCCTGAACCGCATCTCATTCCCCACACCGCCAAAGGAGACACAACCCAAACCAATGTACAGTGACAAAACTACGGGAAGAGACTTGCCAAGGGAAGAAGTTGTGTGGAGAGCAGTGGAACCCCAAGGAAGGACCCAACAGAACACACCTTCATGCACATCAGTTTGTATCTACACAACCAAGATGCTGCCGGTTCCCTTCAGGATCTTTTCAAGCCTTCATCCCGTCTGGACAACAGTGATGCACGTGTCACCATCTCTAGAGCAGGCCCCCGGGGGCACACACACGGGGCAGACTGCTCACCTCCCTCGGCTCAGCAGAACACACAGCTCAGGCCCCGTTGTCTTTTGAAGTTTTTATTTTTATACATTTTTTTTGTATTAAAAAGGAAAAAGCATAATTACCACAAATTACAAAGGACTAAAGCATTACTAGAATAATGAATCACATCAGCCTAGAAAGCAGATACTCTGAATAATATTAATGTTATAATACAAGCTCTCATTCAAGTATTTTACATTTTTTTTTTCCTCTTTTCCTTTTATACGTGATGATGATCCTAGCACATGGGTCAAAGATTATGTACTATCGACAGAAGATGGATCATGTACAGCGGGGCCATATTAACAAGATTTTTCCTCCCAAGTGATGCATGGTCTGTGATGAGTCATTTTAGGTTTGTCTCTACAATAAATGCAGCTGAAGAAGGTTGCACACACTTTCTAGTTTGGGGGAAAAGAAGGCTGAGGTTGGGACACACACGGGGCTGGACAAGGGCCAGCACATGGAAACATCACCCCTTTTGCTCCAGGCGAGCGCACAGCCCAATGAGGGGTTCTGAGCCACACATCCAAAGGTTTCCAACCCCAATGGGACCAGGACAGGAGGAGCAGGGCTGCTCCGGGGAGGCTCGAGGGACCAAGAGGTGCCACTTGGGCTGTCACCTGGGAGGGTAACCCACAGGGGACAGAGCAGGGACCCAGGGCAGGCGGTACCCAAGGTGGTCCCTGCTCCCTCCAGAGCTTCCCACTGAGGGGATGTGCTTGTCACAGATACATCGGTCCTATGTTCAAGTGTCTGCAGAAAGTGAAACTGTAAACTACTCATTGAAACGCTGCCCCCAGCCCCCCGCCCCCGAGATGAATGTTGTCTTTACATAAAAAACAGAACAGGAAAAAGAGAAGTAATCCATCTATTACCTGTATTGGAAACTTGGGGGGGGGGAAGAACAAAGAAAAGGGTAAGTGAGGCATTTAACACCAAGTGTAGCAACCCTCTCTTAAAAAGAGCCTAGCAATTCATTTCAGAACAGTGACAAAGGGACATAACCAGCCTCGGAGGAGATGGGGGAAATGAGCGTTGCAAACACAGCTTGCTACATGTACAGTTTTCCTTTTTTTTTTCCTTTTTCTTTTCCTTTTGATACGGTAACTGGAAAGGCATTAACAGCTAAAGGCCCCCTCTGCTCTGCCGGGCAGAACGCGTACGGACGCGGGGCAGGATGCTGAGGTTAACACATCCTATTGTTACAGTACAATCACCAGTCCCAAGCAAGATGAGCAGTTGCTGAAACTCGAGGGACCCCGAGGGCTACAGTGGCACCATTGGGGTGCGAGGGGGGCAGCAGAAGAGGGACAGGCAGGCGAATGGAGCAGCAGGATTATTACTTTAATTTATACCCCCTCATCTCCCCCCAGGTGAACATGGCAAAGCAATAAAGCCCCCTCCAAACACACCTCCTGCCTCCATGCCAGGGCTCTGTACCTGTTGCAACTGCCTGCATCCCAAAGGCAGGCTGACCTCGTGAGGAGCCCTGGGCTGTAGCAGCCTGGACATCCCAGGAAGAGGGGTGAGATGGGGAGTGCTCCCCATGCTCTGCATCCCCCAGCCTGCCCGAGGGCAGCCAGGGCTCCCTCTGGCTATGCCGGTGGCACCAGCACCATGCAGCCCGTGTGAGCTGCGGGATGGAGCCGCGCTCACAGGAGGATGCCACCGAGACCACTAGAATTAAACACAGCACAAATATGATCATGGGCAAACATCCAAGCTAAAAGCAAGGCCAAATGCAGGCGGGCAAGAGCTTCCTCCAAAGCACAGCCCCTCTCTGGACAGCCTGTGGTGGTGTGAGCAGTGTGCGTGCCTTCTGCATGCAGCTCTGCAGCACGATGTCCAGTGTCTTTGCAGACCTGTACCCCATGCAAGCCACAGGACAGGGGGAAGCCTTGCTGCAGTCAGCCCTGGCACTGACCACATGCTGCACAGGGGCTTTGTCATGGCCACCAGCAGCACAGGGGTGTAGGATGCTGCCTGTAACCAGGGCACCATGGAGCTGTGACCGGTGGACACTGCGCCCCGATGTGACCAGGGAGCAAGTCACAGCTACCTCAGGCTGTTACATCCTTCCTTCCCTGGCTATGCTGCTATCCACAGACAGTGAAACAAGGCACACAATCCACAAAGCTGGAGGGCGATGGGACCACTGGGATTGATGTTCTGATCCACCTGCCCCTGGGGAACAGGGGAGAGGATTCACACAGAGCCCTCAGCCACAGTGATGTGACAAACCACTGACTCAGCAGAGCGGAGGAAACCTCTCCTGTGCCCAGAGCCTCAGCCTTAGAAAGTAAAGAATAATTTAAAATCAATTCAGATTTGGGGAAATTCTCTGGGAAATTTCTTCTCTCTTCTACCACCCAAGCAATTCCACAGTCTGCCCCACAAGCACCAACCCCACATCAGCAGCTCCTTCCTCCTCACTTCCTATTTCATTTGTGGCTAAAACGCAGACAGTTGGCTTTGAAAAGAACACGCACTGACAAGGAACACGGACACGGCAGCAAGGACCACCCTCGGCACATCCAGACCCGCTTCAACTTGCAAACAGCCAGCAAAGCATCTCCAGTGTCCTCAATCAACCCCCAGCTCCAAGGCTTCTCCTTCCCAGATTGGGGCAAACCCAGCTGCATCCGTAACCTCAGAGATCTGACTCCATCCTGCTCACAAGAGAGGGGAAATCCAGGGATAACAGTCATGGCCACAGCACTGTGCAAGTGTTACTTGCCTGTCTTGTCCAGTTACCACCCTGCAATCCCAGAGCACTGCTGCTGTAATGGAGCAAGCCCTGACAGGTTGGTGTGCCGAAACAGGGCCTGCGAGCAGTACCAAGCTGCAGGGTGATGGGGCAGGGGTGGACAGACCAGGGCAGGATCACACCAGCAGGAAAACAGCAACGTAGCAGCTACCCTCACTCAAACCCAGCTGTGCTTTCAGTTCCAGCAGCAGTTCACAACGCTGCCCCCCGCCTGCCCCATCACCAAAGCAGCACCTTTGGCGCAGTGTCCATTTGGGAAGGTGACAACTTCAGCCAGAGCCCCACGAGCACCCACAGCCGCTGATGGACAGCTTGCCCCAGCTCACCCTCTTGACCTCTGCTCAACCATCAGCCTCGCAGCTGTGTAGGGACTGAGATCACTCCTCCCTCCCAGCTATGAGACTCCGCATCAGCTGGATACTCAGGGCAGATGCTGTTCATTACCAGCTCGTGACTCTGCAGATTGGGTAACGCGATTAGCTGCAACTGAGCAGCCCATCCGCTCCCCACTGTACACAGGAGCGTGCTTTGCAGCTCAGAGTGCCAGAGCCACAACCAAGCCAGCTGCAAAGCAGGTATCCCAACCCAGGAGATGGAGCACAACAGCAGCAAGGCAAGCGGCCGTGGCTGCTTCCCACCCTTACGGTGGGAGCACAACTTTCCAGTGCTCCTTCTGGCCCCCAGGAGAAGATCTCGCTCCCTGACACAAGCCCTGTGTGAGAGAACGCAGCCCATGAGCCTGGGGAGGGTTTGCCTGCCAAACCCACCCAGCTCTGGGTAGAGCAACCGAGTGAATGCCACAGCAGCTCCGCAGCCATGCCCTTGCCTCAGCCGAGCAAGGAGCAGCACGGTGTTAGCTCAGCCCTTGGAGATGCACAGACAGACTCCAGGCAGCCGCCTGCCAAGACACGGTGCGCAAGGAAACCCAGGCGAGAGCTGTTCTTTGCCAGGCAGGTCCCCGGCTCACACCCAGCACAAGTCCTACAAACAGTGATGCTGTGAGAGACAGGTTCCCTGGGGCTGCATCACTCCTGTGTCAACAGCAAGGACCAGTCCCTCCAGGTGCTGTGACCTCCCGACCACACTGGGGACACAGATGGGATCAGAGCCACATCCAGCCCCAGCCTCCCTGGAGAGGGGCCACCAGCACGTGCAGTCGCGGGGAGGATGCTACAATGGTCTATACACAACAGCGCGGCTTCAACTACTTTGCGAGCACAAGTCTTGGATTCAACTGTCCTCGGCAGCTTCCCCCGTGAGGAGCAGGGCTGCAGGGTCGGAGGGAAGGCTGCGGGGCAGGATCAGCTCGGCAGCAATGCCATGAGGAGTCTCTGGGCCGAGGGGAGCAGGAGCCCAGCGTGCCCCAGGGTGCAGGGAGCCAGCGGCTGCCCCGGGCCAGCTCCACCATAAGGCAACTTTTTTTTGTTGTTTTTAATTATTTTTTGGGTTTTTTTGTTGTTTTTTTTTCTTCAATAATATTTCCAAGGAAGAAAGCAAAGGGAGATGTGTCTTTAGAGAGTTTTTTTTGTTGTGTTTAGAGGGATTTGGGGTATCTTTTTTTTGTTGTTTCGTTTTTTTCAAGGGAAAAGGAAGAGAAAAAGCCTCCAGCAAAGTCCTGTCTTTGCATGCGATGGGCATTCCTGGGGCAGCTGGTGCACCCTGCACGCAGGCTTGAGTCCAGGTGACCTGCCAGCTTCCCACTAGCTGTTCCTTGCAGGAAAGGAGTCAGAACAAGCCTATCCTTCGCAAAGGTCCTTTGGTTGACTTCCAAATTGTCCGTGACAGAAGGGAAGAGAGGTGGGCAGAGGGAGAGCCAGACCCTTGGGAAGGCTGGAGGTGAAGACACTGGGAAGGAGGGACCAGGAGGACAAACAGGACGATGCTCTTGTTGAGGCAGAGGGGCACCGCCGTACATGGAATGGGAGACGTCAGCCAGGTCATGGAGATCAGAGGCTCCGCAGCATCGCTGTGGCATCGGTCCCCCATAGGGAACCTCGCTCCTCCAAGCCTCCTGAGCGGGCTGCCCTGCGATGCGAGGGGGACACGAAGGGGAGGTGTTGGGGCTGCACAGAGCAGACTTGTTTTGGTAAATCCAGACAAACTTCTAGCAATAATTTAAAACTTGATATATATATATAATAATAAAAAAATCTCCCCTTTCTAAACCCAGCCAGAACGTATTTGTTTGTTTGAAGAGAGACTAAGACATGAGTGTGCGCACAGGAGGGGAGGGAAGGGAAAGCAAAGGGTTGGGTCTGCTGGGAGCGGGTCTGGCTCTGGTCATGGTGTTGTAATAGCAAAATGGTGTTTCAGATGCAGATCCTCTTTGCTTTGCAGCCACAAGAGAAAAGAAATCGTGTGCGTTGAAGGTTTCTCCAGAGCAGCCTATTCCTGGGCACCCACCTTCCAGCTCCCTTCCTGTCTTGCCTCCTCACGTCTCTCCCCTTCTCTGAGCCAGTCCCCCACCAACCCACCCCATTCCCTGGCAGGAAGCAGATGCTGCAGCCTCTCTACTTCCCCACTGTCTGCGATTCTGCAGCCGCTGGGGCAGGGGATTGCTGGCTCAGGTTTTTGGCATCCTCTTGTGCAGGCTGGCTGGGTGAGGCGTAGGCTTGGCTGGATGGGCACTGGCTGACCGTTTTGCTGGAAGACTGGGATGGGTAGCGCTTCCTGCCGTCGCCCCCTGACGTTGTCGAGTATCTCTTGTGTCCACCTTCCTCTCCCATGGGTGGCTGGAAGAGAAGCACCCCAGGATCAGCATAGATTGGATCCAAGAACAATTTTCCTGCAAACTTCCAGTTGCAACTTCTCTCCCTGACCCACAAAGCCCACAGATGCCCTCCTCTTCAATCTACTGCTGCCACAGAAAGACAGACTGGCTTCCAATCAAGAACAGTGGTGACAACTTGCTTCCCACCCAGGGGCACAGCCCAGAAATCTGGGAGCCAAAGCTCCAAATGCCAGCTCCATTCAAGCCAAAGCTCACTTTTAACTCCCTCCTCAGCTCATACAGAAAGATGGGCTCGTCCACGGGTCACTGCCCACAGCAGGGGAGCTGGAACTTGGTGATCTTTAAGGTCTCTTCCAACCCAAACCATCCTATCATCCAGTCCCCCAGAGAGCTGCTCTTAAGCGGACTTGCAATACCCCAGGGCCCTGCAGCTTGTTCTTGGCCGGGCTGCAATGATCGGGCATGACGCTAGGTGTCACTGCCTTCCCCAAAATCCTCCATCGTTTGAGGGACCAAGGAGCTTTTGCAGAGGCCATCGGTGTAGTGCAGGCACTGAGTCTATACTCACATCCACTCGGAAGTCCTCGAGGCGCTTGAACTTGCTGAGGTATTCTTGCAGTTTGCTGTTAATGTCCAGATTTTTGGCTTTGGAATACTTTAAGAAGGCCCAGAACTTTTCCAGCCCATAGAGCTGTCCTGGAGGAGAAGAAACCAAACCAGACATCAGAACACTTTCCTCCAGGCTTCCCCACCACTTGCCCCACTGAACCTCCTGTCCCACTGGTGGGCACAACCGAGGCAAGATGGAGAACCTGGAAAGAAGCAAACAACTGTAACGAGCAGCACTCTTGACAGAAGGTGTCTTGGTGGTGACGGAGCATTGAGAAATCCTGGAGAAACTGGTGTCTCTAGCAAAACATTTTGGGAGCTACAGCCTCTCTACCATCCCCCCAGCAGTCTTCAGGATGATGAGCATCCACTCAACCCTCTACCACGAAGCAACAGGACATCCAGCTGGTCCGTGTTACACATGTTAATGTACAGCATTATGTGGTTTCCCTGAAGTCATGGGAAGAGGCCCAGAAGCAGCCATGCAGCTGGACTATATTGCTGTCAATCCCAGGGGGAGGCCAAAAGAGGCACCTACCAGCTTCGTAATCCTTGATGGTCTCTTCTTGAAAGTCCTTAAATATGTCTGGCCGGAATTTCTTCTCCAGCCCATAGCTGTAGTATCTGAAAAGGCACTCCAGACCGTACCTGGAACAGAGCAGCACACGGTGCTCACACACTGCAAGGAACACCAGAGCAGAGAGGCAGGAGCCCTGCTGTGCACCAGCAGCAGGAGGGGACTGACAGTAACCCCAGCCCTACCTTGGAGCAAGGCAGAGATGCTGCCTTTGCTTCGCTGTGAGCCCTGCAAAAGGCTGAACCCTTCTTCTTCCCTCACTCCCCTCCCAGGGAAGGCCACTCTGTCCCTCCTCTCTCCTACCTGTATCCCTCTTTCCCGTCCTCCACAGCAAGTTGCTTGAACTCCTCATACATCTTCTTGTTGAAGTGATCTCGCAGGAAGAAGGACCAGAACCGGAAAAGTGTGTTCATCTCCTGGGACTGACCAATGCCCAGTCGCTTCCGCTCTGTTTTGGGAATAGGGAATGATCACAAATCAGATCTTCTCCCAGGGACCCAGCTCTTGCACAGGGGATCATGCAGAGCACCCACCCTAGTGCTGGACACCCTGAGCCACCACCCATGCTCACCAAACACTGTGGTGAAACATCTGCTACCAGCAAGGTTGTCCTGTAGGGCCCTGCTTATCTCCACATGCCGGGAGCACAGACACCGTGCCCCACACCCCAGTGTCCCTACCGTTAAGGCAGCGCCGACGGTACTTGTGGTAGACGTGTTGTGTGAAGCCATTCTCCTTGAGCAGCTCGTGCGAAGGATGCTGGAACTTGGGCAGGGACTGCGGGGTGCAGCCGTAGCTTCCAACGGCCGGGGTTCCCTCCGAGGGGCTGGAGCTGAGCATGAGAGACTCCCATCAACACCCCTGGCATCACCCAACTGACAAGAGGAGGGGGGTCATGCTCCACCCCACAGCACTTGCCTGTTGGTCCCTACCCTACTGACTCCCTGCTCTGGATTTGGGACCTGCGCCATGAAATAGCCTAACAAAAAGGGAAATAATGTGTCCAAGTGAGTCTCATCTGATTATTCCAAAGCTTTGAACTTCCCTCAGCTCCTTCCAGGAGGGACAAGTTGGGTCCTACTCCTTTCTGCAGCCACCTAACAGGAAACTTCCCCTGCAAGACCAGGGACCTTCCCTTATAGTGACATGGTTCAGTGGTGGACTTGGCAGTGCTGGGGTAAAGGCTGGGCTCAATGATCTTAAAAGGTCTCTTCCAACAGAGCTGATTCTATCAGTCCAAGGCCAGACCCTGCTTTTTCCCTTCCTTCCCACACTTACTCCCTTTCACATTTCTAGCTCCTCCATGACCACATAACACCCGTCTCCGGTACCTGATGGAGGCAGTTCGTGGCCTGTGCTCCCGGGAGTCCATCACCCAGCCCACGTGGCACTCCATCGGAGGGTTCGAACTGTGCCTCGTCTTCCTCTTCCGCGGAGTCTGCAAGACACAGTGCATCACAGATGTGTCCCCTTCCTCGCCAGGCCCCAGCTGAGAAACCCCATCTCCCACCCCATCACCCAGCCCTGGTCCCACCTTGGCATCTATCGTCCTGCCCTCTTTCACCACTGGGTAGAACCGGGGCGTCTGGGTTGGGTCCTTCAGCTGAGGCGTGCGAGGGGTCCGGGGGGTCCTGGCGTTGCGGTAGTTGGGTGATTCTGGTACAGTTGTAGGCAAAGACCGGGCGATGGTTGAAGGTTCAGGGACTCCAAACAACTTGTTAGCCAAAGCGTCTGTGGGTACTGCAGAGAGAAACCACCCCACCACAGGTCAAGCTGATCTCTGAGCATGACAGCATCACTACAGCCAAGGGACATCCATTTGGCAGTTAGGAAGCAGCAGGGGCAGGAACAGAGACACATCCTGGCCCTCTAAGACAAGCAGCTTCAAATCCAGCATGTCACCAGCTTGGCCACCCAGCCCAAAGCCTAGCAGCAGATCCAAGGACTGAGCTCTCAGGGACCCCACAAAGCATCTGCTTCCCAGTGGTGAACAGCAGCAACAAATCCCCCCATTCCCAAGACAAGGCGCCATGTACAGACAAACAACACCCACCAGGCAGCTGCTTTCCAGCTACTCAGGGGGCAACGGGAAAGCCACAACCAGGGAGCTACATCAAAGCCTGCCAAGGTTTCCTCACTCAACTGGGACACCCTGCTTTTGGGCCTCCTCTCATGGAGCCCAAAAACATTCAAGCTGGGAGAAAAGCGCTGCTCTAAGAAAGATAATCCCACATGCCTGTGGCCAGAATTCTTTCTTCCCAGCTGGTACCCAACCTCCGAGGGCCTCTTAACCAGGAGGAACAGTGATAAATTCAGTCCCAATTGTCTCTTACCTTGCTGGAACCTGGGGGGGCCAGGAGGGACTTCCTGGTTTGGATCCACAGGGGGCTCTGGGGTCAAGGTGTCAAACTGCTCCCTGCTGATCATGTTCACCTTCTTGAAGTTCTCCACCTCTTGCTGCATTGGAAGAGGAAGATGATGAAGCAACCAATTGCCCTCTTCTCCCCTCATCCCATCAGTTCACCATGACCTCTCTTCTCCCCATGCTCTCAGCTTCTACCACCCCAGAGAGAAGCACTGCTTCATCAATGTGCAAGGTACCAGCCATGGGAACGCTGAGCCCAGCTGACAGCTCCAACAGCCACCCCACCTCGCAGCCAAAATGATTTCCATCACTGAACGTGTGTAGCTAAATCCCCAACCGTGAGAGCCACCAAACTGGAACTCCAAGGCTTCAAAGCAGCAGATATGCTTTCTATGAAAAGCCCAAGTTTGTGTAAACTGGCATCAAAATGGAGAAGAGCTCCGGTCAACTGCAGCCCAGCCACCGACGAACCAGTAAGTGCTGCCTCCAAGGGACTGTGCCATGAAGCACTGGGCACTATGGACAGTGCAGGGACATTCAATTTCCCACACACACCTGGCACTGGCTGCCAATACCCTGGCAGCAAACAGAGCAATGGGCCCCATGCTCCAAGTCATCTCATTATTGTCACTGTGTTTACCTGGCTGCAGCCTTACAACCATGTTACAGAGCTGTGTTTATCCCTGATACAACAGAACAACACGATGCTGGGAGCCGAGAATCAAGCTCTGCAAGAGGACTAATTCTGGCTTAGCTCTAACCCATCCCACACCAAGGCAGTCAGCCTCCTGCACACGTGCCTCCCCATATCCCACATGCAGCACTCCCTTCCTTCAATCAGCTGCTCTCACCTTAATCTGCGAATACTCTGGCTCAAACTGCTCTGTCCACAGGTCCTGCTCATAGTAGTACAGCCCATCGTTGATGACCTTGGCCAGCTCCGAGCTCATTTTAGCCCTGGATGTGTGGTTGCCAGTCCGGTCCCCACCAGGATGCCGGCGCAGGTAAGGAGGTGTCTGTGTCACGATGAGGATCTTGTTTACATCCCGGTCGTCGATCTCGTAATCAGAGTCTTCGTCTGACCAGTCGGTGAAGGTGTTCTTGCGGCCGTCCATCTGCTCCATCTCCTCATCAAAGAGGAAGTCTAGCTCCTCTGGTTCATCTTGGTCCTTCTGCTTTTGCTGCTGCGGTGTCTTTGACTCCTCTGATTTCTACAGGTAGGGGGACAAGAGTGACAAAGAGTAAACACCACACAGTGACACAAGCATACTGGTTGGGGATGCAGCTATTGCCCCTTGTTTCTTTACTGCAGCCAAAGCTGCCCATATAGGGAGAACACCTTATTTACACCGAGGAACAGCTCCAAAGTGGGTCAGATGGGGCCAGGAGAGACCTAGGACATCACTCCCAAGACAAACAGACCCTATCTGATTTGAAACCTGTCTATTTATGATTCACTCAGACAACTGGGAGACCCCCAACCCAACAGCTCCTACATCAGCACCTACCTTGGGCCTGGCTGGCGAGGGCCGAGGTCTCTTCTTCACTTCAATCCATGTCTCCGAATCCAGGTCTGGCAGACTTGTGGATAGGCCCTTGGGCATCGTCTTCAGGTTACTGACCTCCTCTGTTTTGGTGGGGACAGGGCTGGCAGCACGTGGCGAGCCAGGAGCAGACTCTAGAGCCAACAAGAGCCACAAAGTGCTTTAGAGGAAGGAATGGAGCCTGGGGGAGTGTGTGAAGCACTCGACCAAAGAGGGGGTTATTCTGACAGCATGGCACAGTTTGATCTCCTGCCAAAACTAAGTCTTACAACAGCACCAAGAAGATTCTTCACTTGACCTCTTGGGCCCAGCCCTGGGCTCCTGACAGCTCCCATGGGATGGGGCGGCAGGAGCAGGGGGCAGCCCATAGAAAAGACAGCAGACCCTTCCCCTGCAGTCAGCTGACAGTTCCATACCTGCTGCCCCATTTGTGCTCAGCATCTCCTCGTCCATTAAGGAAAAGGCGCATCATGAATGTTCTCTGCCCTGCCCAGCAGTGGTACAGTATTTCCAGGCACAGCTAAGAGACTTCCAGCAGGACTAACACCTCCCTGAATTCTTTCAGCCCCCCCAGACTCAGTCTCTTTCATGTTTCCCCACATACAGATGTAGCAGCGCTCTGGACGTCTGAGGATAAAGCCCACACCAGCTCACACCACCAAGCGGAAAGCAAACAACAGAGCCTTGCCTGGGGAACACTCCTGACTCTCAGGGTCTCAGTCCTGCTGCAGTACCAACACTGCATCCCACATCTCCCTCCACATTCCTCTGTGCTCACCTGTCTCTTTCTGGAAGCTTTGCCGGGGCACAAACTCAGGGCAGTTGATGAACTGTGAGAAGTCAGTTTGTGTGTAGTCTGCCATAGGGGGGCCAGGCAGAGCCCATTTCTCTGGCTGCTCTTTTCTCCTTATCTTCTCATCCACGATTTCCACCACCTTGCTGTCCTTCAGAGCCTGGAACCAAGGGATACCTGGTTAACTTACAGCCCTACCTTGGCACGCTGAATGGCTCAGCCCCAGTCCTTCCTCCCCACGAGGAGCAAAAGGAGGAGGGAGCAAAGAAAGGACAAGGAAAGGCTCCACCTGCATCTCACCCATAGCCCACCTAGAAAACAGGCCTCAGAGAGGGATGGCAAGAAGGAAAGTTAATCTTTCCTTGCCCCCACCTTGATGATGAGGCTGATGTCTGTGGTCAGTGCCTGCACACGGTGGAAGCTGGCGATCAGGGTGATGGGAAGGAAACCATCCGAGTCCATCTTGCGGCGCAGGAAGAAGTCTCGCTCCAGGTTGTCCACACTAAAGTAGTATTCACTGTATGGACAACACATCAGTGTCAAGCAGCTCCAAGCCACCTTCTTCTGGACACCCCATAGGAAGTAATCCCCCACACTTCTGCTACTGCAAGGCTGATAAGAGAGCCTGTGGAGCCCACACTTGGGGCAAGCTGGTGCTCTAAGGTGTGTGGCACAGAGTCAACACACCCTGGCTCTAACCCTACCCGCAGGATTAACTACACAGACCCCAGGGATAACATCTGTGAACCTCCCAATGATCAGAGAAGAGGTGGTGCTTACATCTGCCGCTTGATGTAGTCTTTGAGCAACTCCTGGTCCACGCTGTAGAGCTCAGCACTGCTGATGTTGTCAAAGTAGTAAGTGATGTTGCTGGCGTACTTCTGTGTGCGGGAGCCATCCGAGCCCTCGAATTTCCGATACCCATACTGGTAGTCAAAGTGCCCTGTGGAACACCAGGAAGGGTCAAGCACAGAGATCCTTGGATCTGCCAGACAGGGCTAGACTCCTGCACAAACAGCTCTCTCTGCACTGTTCCTGGGGCCCAACAGCAGCCCACAATGGGGCATCACACACATCCCTCATCCTCCTGCTCTCAGCCTTTGCCACAGAAGGGATCTCAGTGAAGCTTCAACACACCAAGCCAAAGAGAGGCCAGGAATCTTCTTACCCAGGAGCAACTAGGCAGCCCAGATGGCACATAAAGACCCTACACTGAAGCTGTGCCGAGGTTAGATGCTGCCCTGTCAAGTGCCAGTGCAGATACTTCCCCATCCAAGACATGACTCCTGCTTGGCTCTTGACATAAAGCCTACACAGAGTATCAGCATGCTTTAACTCCTCCATGCAGCAGTACTGCAGGGGACAGAAAACAGGTGGAGGAGCTTGGCCTGAGTAGCAGAAGGGCGTCTGCCTTTATTAAACTACTAGAAAGAATAATTTGCTTTCATTAAAATCAGCTCAATTTATCGGCTGGGATGACCTGCCACAGTATTTCCCTGTATCCCTATAGCGCTCTGCCCTCCTCAGCCTGCTCTGGAGCCCCAGGTCTCACACACACAGAGCCACGCACACTTCAGCACATGCTCCCTGCTGCCACAAGAGCACACATCCAGTGATCACCTCCTCTGCCCCGGCCACGGCCCCTGCCACGGCCCCGGCCTCTGCCCCGGAAGGTCCCTCGCACAGCTCCTCCCTCACTCTTCACGCTGGAGGTTTCATCATGGTCCTGCCAGCTGCGCTCGTGCTTGTTGTCCGGGTGCCAGCCTGCAGCAGACAGGGAAGGAGGGGCAGGAGGAGTGTTACTGTGTGAAAACACCCTCCTGGAACAAGCCCGCTGCACCCAGAGCGCTTTGAATGCAGGAAGGGTGCCCACTGTGCCGTGCCTGGGCATCAGGGCTTGCTCTGCCCCGTGGCCAGGGCAGGGAGAGGAGTCCCCAGGCTGAGCCCCCACCTTTGAGCTCGCTGCGGTTGTTGGAGGGGTGCCTGTGCTGCTCGTTTTGACGGTTGTTCCGAGAGGCCGTTTTGTCCCTAGGCACCTCTGACTTCATGTCTATCTGCAAAGGGACCCACTTGTGTTTGTTGCCTGCAAAAGGACAGGGTTTGGGTGTGACACAGGTTCAGAGAGTGTCTGCTTCCTTCCCCACAGCCCCATCTTGTCACACAGTCCCCACACATGGAGGGGAGAAAGCATCAGGGCCTTTAGGACTGACCCTGTCCTCAGATATCCCTCCGTGCCTTACTGGATGCAGAAAGTCTCCAACCAGAACTCTTGGGCATAGAGGGACATGGCACGATACTCCCCTGCTGCTTCACTGCATTTGTCATTCTGCCCACGTCTGCTCATTGAGGCTCAAGCCAGACTGAGCCCATGTGTCACCCATGGCTGATGCAACCCACAGTCAAGGAGTGTACTGTGCCTCCAGAGTGTACATGGAAGGGCAGACCACTGCCACACTGAGACACACAGACACTCCTGCTTGGGCCCTGCTCCACCAAAAGGACACTCAGCCCCCCATGAAGCCTGCAAACACCATAGCTGTCCCTGCACTGGGACCATATCCTGCAGCAAGGCCCCCAGGGAAGGCAGTGGATGCTTCCACCTAGACGAGAGTCACAGAACAGGGGACAGACTGTCCCCACCAGGTCCTGTCTTACCTTTCTTCTTCTGAGCTGACTTCTGGTTGTCATCGTCACCATTCTTTTCCTCCCCAGACTCATCCGATTTGGTTTTCAGGCTCTCTTTGCCATCGCTCCCATCTCCTTTCTCCTGCTCTTTCATGTCTTTCTTGACAGGCAGTTTCCGAAGGGATGGTGCTTTATGTGGCTGCTGGAGACACAGCAGTGGAGGGAAGATGTGAGAGGTGGGAGAAATGAGAAGACCTGGAGGCAGACCTGGAGGCAGACCTCAGCTGTCCCGGCAGCAACCAGGAACCAGAGGACCCTGCCCCAGGCTGGAAGCATCCCTGTTAGGTGCCCCTCACAGTTGTTCTGTTCCTGGCAAAGAGCAGGGCAAGGGCCCCTAGAGAAGCTGGGAAGGGCTCAAGCTGAGGCACAAGCCCCAGGCATAGAAGTTACTAAGATGAACTGCCAGGGAGGCCTGGTGCTCCTGGACAGAGTTATCCTGCAAGGGACCAGACTGCCCCGATGGCAAAAGGGTGAGTGAACCTCATGCCCTGACAGACAGCCAGGAGCTGGCAGAGCAGCATTTAAAAATAGAAAGGTTTCAATGACACCCATGTCTGGAGCAGGAGAAGGCCATGCTCCATGGGCACGCCAGCCCCTTCTCATGCATTTTCTCCTCTGGAAGACTTCTGCTCCTACAGACCCCCTTCTTGCACTGAGCACCCTGAGGAGAGCGGGTCTGAGAGCTGCCTTACCTGCTGCACCCAGCCCAGGGATTTAGCCAGGGCTCCAACCTCCCAGAATAGCACTGAGGGAGGGAGCTGGACAGACAGAGCAGCCCTAAAAGGAAATCCCCTGCACCCTGCATGCTATTCCTGGCTGCCTCTGCACTGATACTCGGCACCCCAAATGGCCTGAGTTCAGTCAGTGCTTCCAGAGGGACAGGGAGGCCTGCAAGAGCCATATCCGGCGGCTCAGAGCGATTCTGTGTTCTCACCTGGACACTCTTGTGGGCTATCTCTCCTGGTGTTGGCCAGTTTGTGGCATCACCAAAGTCCCCAACCTTGTAACCAAAGAGAAAGGTTTTGTTAGTGCACAAGCTGCAGATGTCATTCCCTGTATCAGCAGCCAGAAACCCTTCCACCACCTACCACCACCCTGCAGATGGCTGTCCCAGGTTTGGGGATGCCATTCAAACACATATATACACAGACCTTGCTCCCACCCAAGCAGGGACCCAAATCCATCCCAAATAACTGCAGACAAATTTAATGTCTATAAGGGGTTGTACTGAGGCTGCCAGCAGCCCTGTAAACTACCAGCCTCTCAGCTCTCACTATTTTGCTCCAACAGCAGTATTTGGCACCAAGCTGCCCAGGTTAACTCACTCATCACAAGCACCATCCCTTGGACAGTGAAAGCACACAGCTTCCAGCATCCTAAATCCACATGAAGCACCTACATCCCATTAAAGAAACTGCCTCCACCTAGTGGCAGGTTACAGCCAGGCACAGCTTCACTTCAGTGCCCAACTCAACCAAGGGCTGACAATAACAAGGCAAAGGATCATGTAGTAAAAGTGGTGGGGATAATCCAAGCAGGTGTCTGATGGTGATGGGTGCTCCCTCATTCCAGACACCACATCGGGGACCACCAGTCGCTTCTCTGCTAAATAAATGACATGGTCACTACCATCATCTCTGCATCTTCCAGGTTTCAGAGAGGACCTGCAGGACACAAAGGACCCAAACAGTTGCCCAGACACACTATGAACCGTGGCTGGGCATGGAGTTTATCTGGGCACAGCAACGCCTCCTTTCCCTTGTGGCGTTATTAGTTCTAAGTTAATTTGGAGTCACTGAGTCCCTTGGATCATATCTCTATACGCAGGTGCCATGCTCCTCTCCCCACAAGGCAGGTTTCCCTGGAAACTATTTCCAGTGCAAGGCCTGTTTCAGCCAGGAGCACCTTCCATCCCAGGACCCTCCTCTCCCTGATGTGGTATAGATAAGGTAAGTTCTTATCAAGTTTTAGATAGGTCTTCACTGGCTGTTGGGAGCCAACACCAACAGCCCGTGTCCCTGCCTGTGCCCCAGCTGCATGCAACATCCTCTGAAGCAACTGTCTCTCCATCACACGCTGATCTCTGGAACAGATTGCCCTGGTTCCTCCAAAGCAGTCAAATTGTTTGAAATCAATTACCCTGACTCTCCATGTGCCAGGAAAGAACAGATTGCACAAGAAAGGACCTGCAAACACACTGCTCCATCACACCACCACCCTGTCTGCACTGCAAAGCAGGGCACTGGCTAAGCTTCCAAGGCATTTGTGCGGAGGAGAGAGGGTTTCCACACCAAGGACTGTGCTTCAAGTGCCTCCCTGTGAAAGGGGAGGTGAGAAGATCTCTCCTGGCCTAGCCGAGCAGAAAACCAGTAGAGGCAGCATTCAAGACCATTAAAACACTGAAGAGGAGATGGAGAATCAGGATGGTCTTCTTGCAAGGCCACTACATAAACCCTCCACAACCAGGCTTGTAATGCCATCTGCTCATGTAACACTGCCAAGGGCACCAGGAGCTGGAGGCCAGCGATGGGACAGCAGACACAGCCTTACCTTGCTTCCTTTCCGCGGTCGCGGGTTGGCAGCCCTCACCACCTTTGCAGGGGTTGTATGTTCTGCAAGAGGAAGAGAACAAAACTGTCAGAACACAGCTGAGGGCTAGGGAAGTGTTAGCCCTGGAGGAAGCAAAGGGTGGCCAAGAGGAAAAGCTGAAGAGACAACAGAGCCAGCTTCTGACCTGGATCTCAGAAGGGCTGTAGCAAGATCAGAAAACTTCTGATTCATCTAAGTGGCTAAGAAATGGACCCTTACCCCCATCCTGCCGCAGGAAGGCACTCCCTGACTTAGCTCAGCCCTCCCCACTTTGCCTTGCCAGCCAGGGAGAAGGGGTGGGGAGAAGTTCAGCTCGCTCTGTGAAGCACCATGCAGAACTTGATCTGCTGTTATGCACACCAAAACAAACATGCCCTTGAACAGGCAAGGCCCATCGCCACCAGTGTGGCCAACTCTCCCCAAGGGAGGGGAGAAGGGCTCTGACACCGGGACGCACATGGGCGCTGCTCACCCCATGCTTTGATCTCTAGTGCATCCCAGCATGGGGCAGTGAGTTCATGAGAGGGAATGTACAGAGAGAAGCCAGACCTGGGAAGTGCTTCAATCCTGCTACAGGCAAGAGTATTTAGGCACTTGAGTGCCTCGGAGGTCTTGTACACAAGAGTGCAACTGCTGGGGTCTGCACCACTGTGGACCTGCAGCAAGTCAAGACCTCAGCTCCACCATGAGGTGTCCTGCTTCCCGCTCACACACCACCTCCTTATAAGCAGAAGAAATCAGACTCATTTTCTTCTTCCTCCCATGGCTGGCTGCAAGGTCTGTGGATCAGGCCCACACAGAATCCAACAGAGCAGCACACCACCACCCAACACAAACCAGCCCAATGAGGGCCACATGAGTGTCTCCTCTACAACAGGGAGAGGAGAGCCCGCTGGCCCCTGCTTTGAGGGGCATTTCTGCTGACTCCACTGGTTCAAAAGACAAGCACCCAGGACTGGGGTGGGGGTGAGGGTGGAAGGAAGGTGAAGAGCCCTGAGGGATGGCAGAGGCTATGTGGGGATGTCCCAGGAAACACCCTGAACAACCGACCCAGCCCCATTCAAAGCTGGCTTTGATCTCCTGTGTAAGGAAGGACAACTTTGCCTAGATGATCAAAACCAGCCCCTTGCTAGCCTGGAAACCTGTGATTCATCCTGCCAGCCCAGCCTTGCTCAGAGCTGCAGGCTTTGAAGTGTCAGCAAGGCAGAGTCAGCCAGGCAGAGTCAGCCATGGCAAGACGGACCCACGTGCACTCCCCTTCCCCAAGGTTCTCAAATAGGGAGTCCACCCCCAGGAGACACCAAAGCTCTCAGATAGGTCCCTGAATCTTCCCATTTCCCCAGAGCGCCTCTCCCCACGAGCAGCATCAGTCCCATGTGCCCCATTTATTCCACGTGCGCCTCATTGAGAATCCCAGCTCCACAGCGCAAAGCTTGCCACGAAGCTTTTAAACTTCCCTGTTAGTGTAGGAAGAGCGAGAGCTTTCCAAACAACCCCTAAAATCCTCCACTCAACACCCACAGATGTCACCGACTAAACATAGCTTCAAAAGGCACCCAGTGCTACAGCACAAACCCACTGCCAGCCTGGTTTTCCACAGGTACGGAGCACCCCTGCATGCTCCTACAGCACTGATGTGCTGGCACCACAGGGAAGGAGAACTGAACTTGCTCTGCAGGCTGACCAGGCACCCATCTCAGGCTGGGGGAGGGCAGGGCTCACTGCAAGCATCCCACTCCAGCGCCTGGTCCCTTCACACTGCAGCCCTAGCCCTCATATCAATGGCATCCAGCCCTTTTCTCCAGCTGCTTCAGTTCAGAAGCCTCATGGCCATCGATGTTCTTTTGGGGGTCCAGGCAAAGAGAGGACCCCTCACAACCCCTAGTGAAAGAGGCAAACATAGACTGCAGGAGTGGGTGCCACAGACTCCATGTCTTTGTGGGGGAGGAAGGAGATTGTTTGAAACAAGTTCTGCTGCTTTCCTTATCTGCAAGATAGGAGCAGGGATCCCTTATCTAGCCGAGGTGCGGAGAAGACTCATTAGCATTTGCAGAGCGATGCAGAAGACAAAACACAAAGCAAAGCAAAGGGCTGCAGCCTGGCAGGGAGGCTGCTCCAGGGAGCAAGGCCAGACCAGTGCCACAGCAGGGGCTCAGGCACCTCTCATCAGCGTGGATGGAGTCAGGATCTGCAAGTCATGGTGGAGAGCACTCAGAGCAAGGCAGGAGGCTGAGGGTGTGACTGTGCTATGGACAGATACGCAGAGCCAAAAGCCATGGCAAGCAGAAGCTGAGTGTGCCTGCACCCTCCAGGGCACACCAGCCTAACCAAGGGCCCCCAAGCTCCTGGATATCAAACCCAAAACTGCTTTTCATGTTCCCTTGCAGAGAGACTCAAGCAAACCCAAGTGTTTAACAAATCAAACCCAAAACACATTTGGGCTAATCCAGGTGCTCAAAAACCTTCCCACAAGGACAGGAGCACATCTTGTGCTCCAAACCCCACTGGCCTTCATCACTGCATCAACTTGGGCAATAGGGAGCAAGTAGGTGATGCTCACCCCCCTTCAGTACCTTGGACAAGCAGTGCTAGCAAGGGATACTAGATAATGCCCTGGTTGACAGTTGAACCCTTAAAAGCTGCTCACAGATGTCTCAGGCCTTCTGGCATCTCACAAACCTCCTTTTGCACCTATTTGGAGCAACCTTCAGTTGCACTAACACTGCCTGACTACCCTCCCCTCAAAAAACAGGGCCCTCATGTGCAAGAGGACACACAAAACAGCTACAGCAGGAGCCAGAGCTTCAGTCGTGTGAGGCTGGCAAGGGAACATCGGGCAGGGAAGGAAGGAGCAGCTTTGCCTGCAGCCACAGAGCAGCTGCTGGCACAGCCAGGAACAGAAAAGCAGGTTTTGATCTGCTGCCTGCAGCCAGAACCAGATCCTTTGCCCGTGGGGCTGCCCAGCCACAAGATTATTTCTCAGCAACCAAGGGGATGAGGCAGAGGTGGGAGCAGCATGGCTCCATGCCAGCACTGCAGCCAAACCCCTCCCATGGCCGGGGCACAGCAGGAGCATTCCTTGGCTTTTGATGCTCGCACCCCAGTAAGCACCAAGAAGGGCGATGCTGTGCAGACACCTCGTGCTTCCCTTCCAGCACAGCAGCCCTCCAGGCAGGAAGCTCAAAGGGGTGACGAAGTGAGCCAACACCTCAAACCTGGAAGGAAAAGAGCTGCTGCACGAGGACCAGACAGGACGACAGCAGCTCCAAAGCTAAAGGGTTATCCCCTCATGCTGAGATGGACACATGCTGTAGGACCACTGAGCTCAGCCCAGGAGACCTATCTACTACCTCACCTGCAAAAATCAAACCCAATGCCTGGCAGCCTGTTTCCTTGCCTCTTCTTGTACCTAATGCAGCTTCTAATGGGTTTGTAGAGAAGGCAGATGAAGAGGTGGAATAAATCCACAGAGCTGGCATTATACTGCAGGAATACCTGCACCTCTGGTGAGAAAGCTGTAGCGCCTGCTCCTGGTGTATCACAACGTAGACAAGGGCTCAGAGCACCCCAGCACCAACGGGGACAGCCTCAGAGGACAGCCCAGGTTCCCAGGAGGAATGCAGAGTGCTCAGCCCCGGCTCTGCCCCTGACACAGCAGAGCCCTCCTTCCCCGCAGGAGCTGCTGCAGCCCACAGGACAAAGCGCTGACGAGGCCATTCTGGAGCCAAGAGCCCGGACTTTGCGCTGGAGAGGCTGAGGCAGGGCACATGCTCCGTGCTGCAGGTCCTGCTGGGAATGGGAGAGCTGAACTGGTATGCCCAGAGCCCCGAGGGTACCATGCGGGACAGCCAGACACACACCCTGCGGTCCAATGGGATCCACTTCACTACTCAACAGTCTGAGTGATTCCTTCTCCTTCCCATGCTCCACGGGACAGTCCAGCATACAGGAGGATCACAGTTCATAACCAACATGATGGATGCCCACTCTGACAGTGCTTCTTCAAGGTCTTCAGGTGAGGAAGAGCAAGAGCAGCTTGGGCAAGGGTGAGCTGAGTTCTGAGCAGTCTGGGCAGGCTGCACGGGCAATACTGTCCCAGTCAAAGTGACACAGCAAGGAAAAGTTATTGCATTAACTCCTGAGAAACAGTGGACACCCAGGTATGACAGCTTGTGGAGAAGACAGAAACCATCAGACAGCTTACACTGAAGAGGATTATTACCTGCTCACAATTACATACACACACTCACTTGTCCAGGCAGAGAACATCAGCCTGGGAATTAGCTGTTTCCCTGGAGATAGCCAGAGTCTTTCTAGAAGGGGAGGAGGGTCCCTCCTGGGGTACAACACACAGGACAGAAGTGGTGAGACAGCATCAACCTGCAGAACAATTCCTGTAGGAAAGAGGGACCCAGCAGGCAGCCAGAGCCAAGGCTGCAAGGAACCCACTATGCCTGCAAGGATCCCCTTGCTGGTATCCAAGAGGACCCCAGTGCAAAATAGCTGCACAAAGGCACATCCCCACCTCGCCACCATGGGACACTCAGGGCACCAAGCTTGCCTCAAGCAAGCTGTCTAACAGGGCAGCCTGACACACACAGCAGCAGGGACAAGACACTGATTCAGAGGCTCTCCTGTGGCACTCATCACTTCCTATGCATTTGTACTCCATGACTTGGCATTTCAGCCTGACTGAGCCATCAGAGGACACAGCTGGTGAGCTTCGTGCCCACCAACACTGTACCTCTCCAGAGACATTTGCAGTGTCAGTCGTGCGGACCAGATGTGACCTGCAAGCCAACAACAGCCTTCCCCCTCCCACCAGCAGCCTCCCGTGGCTGCTGCACCTGGTTCTTCATCAGCAAGACAGCAGCAGTGGCAACACATCCTTATTGTAAAGGTGCTGGGAAGCACAAGCAAACAGGAGGGGATTTCAGACTCTGCAGGTAGCAGCCCTGCATGCAGAGAGAGGTGCTGATACCCCCAGAGATCAAGTAGTAGCTTCCACCTGTGCCTGCCTCCAAGGAGCTGCTCCCAGCAGTAGCTTCAGCCGCATGTGAGAACCAATGCCAGACCGAGATGGGAAATGCTTGGCTCTGCAGCTCCATGCAAGAGCCTGGGATTTACAGTACTGACTGCTTGGCATGCTCACATTTTGCTGCAGACATCCTAAGGCACATAAAACCCAGCAAGGATCAGGGCAAACCAGGCACACAGACTGCACCTCCTCTCGGTTTACAGTGCTTTACAGCTCTGCCTCTCACCAACTCGCAGCCGTAGCTGGAGGGGCATGAAGGGGGAGATCAAAGGAGCACTGCATGGAGTTCTCCAACAGCTTTAAATGGGATGTTATTCACAAGGACATCTTCCAGCATAAAGGAGTCGGTGTGTCCACAACAGGGGCTCTCACTCACTGCTGGGGACTGAAGAGCCATGCCATGTGCAGGATGCAGTTTGGTGGCTTCCCGCTGGCAGCACAGGGCCTGGCCCTTCTCACAAAGGTAACAAGAGATATTTGAAACACCTCTAACACCACGTTTCCTGCACATCCAAGAATGGGCAAAGTCAGGATCAAGCAGAAGACTGGATCCCTAAGCCGCATAGCTGAGTGGGATTCGGGCTTGTAAAGCATGTGGAAAGCCTGTTCAGCAGGAGCAAGAGACAAGCTGCAGACACCACGGCTCAAAGCCTTCCAAGCCATTTTTCTGCAGCTCCTCATCAGACAGCTCCACCTTCCAAGCCCTACTGTAACAGCAGAGGAAGCAGGGAGCTGCCTACACTTCTCTGCAATGTAAGCTCTGCAACTGCTGCAAAGATCACCCGCTAAAAATAACTTCAAAAAGGGCATCTGACAGCTCCACAGAGAGCATGAGGAATGCTCCCTCCCACCTGGGTGTCCTCGCAGGCTCCGGAGTCTGCCCTGGAAAACTGCATGGGAAGAGGTCGGGGTACACGCAGGTTCAATACCACGTATCAGGCACCGTCACAGGCTGCAGTGTGGGCACATGAGTTACGTTCCCAGCTCTTCAAGCCCTCACATCCCTCAGCTGATAGTCCTGAGGCAGCACTGGAGCAGGGGGAGGTAAAGCAGCTCAAGACTCTTGCAGAGCCTGTATCTGCCGGCAGCACGGTACAGGCAGCACAGGCCTTCCGAGCACGCAGGGGCACCACATCTAACAGCCCTGCTCACAGGGAGCTGATGAACAGCACTGCTTTCCAAACGCATTTAGCTCTGCACACACAAGTTATCTGCGGGGTCTGACTTATCTTCAAGGAGAATGAGGGACAAGAAGGGTCTGGACTTACCAAAGATGCACAACTGTCCTCTTTGCAGCCTCCCAGTCCAAGACACAAACCCTTCGACTCGTGGCCAAGATACACTGCAGAAGGAGCGGGTTAACAAACGCTGACAGGCATTCCTAATGTTAACTGTGGCAGCAAGGGCACCGTGGATTCTTCCTGGCACAGAGTACTACTATTAAAGGTAGTAAATGAACTCCCTCTAGGGTGACTGACATCTTCCCACTGCCTTTTCAAGCCGGGCTCTTCCCTGAAGAGGGTTTCTAGGAAACTTTTGACACACGATCCATGCTCATTCCACCACGCCAGTCCCAGACACGCTGGGCTCATGCGGAATGAAGAGGCACAGGAGCCACTGACCCCCAGTTTTCCAAGGAAAGGCACCCATCATCCTACCACCCTGCATGAGAGGGTACACCAGCACCAGTGCCTGACTCAGCCTGTCCAGTGCAGACAAGTCTCCAGCCAGCAGAGCATTTAGGCAGCAATCCCTCTGCATTCATGGAAGAGAAAAAAAGCCTTCTAGCCTCCTAAAAATGCTCCATTGGGTTAAATGGCTCAGGGCTGGAAAAGGCAGCAGCATTCCTGGGCAAACACCAAGTCAGTCCATTATGGAGGCCTGAGGAAAGGCATGAGCTGATCCAGCTGCTGCTCAGGGTAACAAAGCACAGCAAGGACACCTCGGCACTGGGAGAGGAGGGCACCACAGGCAAGGCTGCAGGGGCTCAGGGCATGCCAAAGCGTGGAGGAGCCGGAGGGTCAGGCTCTCCTCCAACCAAGGCAGCTCAGGGATCAGCTGGTAGTTCATGACCTACAAAACAGAAAAGCAGTGGTGGGGAAGAAGGAGGTGACACGAGCAGGAACTCCAGGACAGCAAGGACAGACACAAGGCAGGGCAGGACTGAGACTCCTTAGAAAACACAGCAGAACCCAATCCACTCACCTCTGGGGGAAACTGCTTTGCTAATTAAAGGGGGGTGTCCAGCCTCCAGGAGGGACCAGAGTTTCCTCTGTTCCTGCTCACCTCTGCTGCAGGGCTCTGCCAGGCTCTAATGAAAAGCTAGTTAACAGCTAATTGCTACCCATTCAGACACACGATCCCCTACTCCGACCGACTGTGGGCCAGAGGGATAAGGCAGTCACGTGCTGCAGAAATCCCGGCCTTATGAAAGCACGGGCAACTATATTTAGTCGGAAAAACGATGACCTAGCGAGCTTGTCCCTCCCTTCCCCTCCCCTTGGAGGAGCTGACCTGCCACCTACACAGATCCTACCTCCATGGCACCCAGGAAGCCCCTCATCCAGCCAGGACTGAGACTGGAACACCCGGCACAGTCGGAGTCCAGTGTGCATACACACACATGGGCTGCCCTAGGGCGGTCAGGCTAGCATGCAGCCTAGGCCAGGAGGATCCTCTCTCCCATCCTCAGTGCTGCACAGCAGGTCACCTTGTCAGCAGCAAAAGCAGATAAGCACCAAGAGCAACAAATAGGGCCCAGCCCAAGGTCCTGGACCTTATCCTGAAAGTCGGAAGCACACGGGGAACCTGATCAACGTGATCAGCTGAGAGGCAGCATTCGGCAGTGATGCCTCGGTTGCTGGCCTCTGCATGCTCATGGCTGTGGATGGGAGTTTGCCTCACCTGGATCAGCTCACCCCTTTCTCCACAGCGTGGCTGGGCAAATGAGACAGACACAGCCATGCTGAGTATGGAGAGGAAGCAAAGGCAGCCACGCAGTGGTCACACATGTACCACTGCTGCAGAGATGGTCCTAGAAGTGAAAGTGTGCAGCAACAAAAGCCAAGAGCATCACCCACTCCCCTGCTCACTGCAGTGGGAGAGCTTCAAAGAAGAAGAAAAAAAGAGCCTGAGGACCAGACATCATTAATCTCCTGTCATCAGCAGAGGGGTGCTCTCCGCCCCCATCCCACTGTGGAGGATGAGACAGCACAACTGGTGGTGCCCATAGCACCAGTGAGAAGAGGTCACCATGTCGCAGCTGAAGCCAATGCTGTGATCCCTTTAATGGCTGTTAGCCTCTTCTGCAGCTGCATCTGGGGACTTGGAAGCTGACAAAACCCTTCCTGGGAAGCATCTGGTTCATCTCACTGTAAATACTTCACATTGAGGAGACAGGAATCGAGAGCCAAGCGCCTGCCATGAGTCTCTCCCGCTGAGCATTAGCCCTGTCTAGGAGAAGTATGCACAGCTCCTGCTGCCTGTGTCACTGGAGGGGAAAGGGGCTGTACAAGGCAAAGGTGCAGATGTGCTTCTGGAAAACCTGGCACCTCAAAGACAACAGAGGCCAGGCTTCTAGAAATGTAATGTAATTTAAATAACATCATTCCTAGTTCTTCCCAACGTGATTCCTGTTCCTGACTTGGGCTCCTTCTGCAGAGGGATCTCTGCAGGGCCAGTGTGCCTCCTGTGCGATGGCCACTGGCAAAGCAACAGCTACACCTCACCCTTGAATCCTGCACCGGGTCAGCTGCAAACCTGCCTCCATGACTGTGCATAATGAAAAGAGACTGAGCAGCAGCAGGCAGAAACCCAGCTCCATCTCTTGGGACAGGGGAAAGCAATAGCGATTTGGTGTTGCAAACATTCCCAGGAATTTAGGGAAGCCAGACCAAGGTCACCACTAAGCAGGGTGTCTCCAGATACAAGCTACTGTCCCACAACCACCTGGATTAAACTCAGCACATGTATGGGGGCTTCCCTCCATTGGTGAATCCAGAGCATTAGAACAGTGACAACGGCACAGCAGCCAAATACCCTTGGAATCTCTGAGATCAGGCAGAAAGACTCCTTTTCTGCTACCTAAGCATCACTGTATCTCAGCCGAGCTCATTTCAGGACATGCTCTCCAAGCACAAGATACAGCATCATCACTTATGCTGCCCACCTTAAAGCAGACACAGTGAAATTCAGGATTTTTCTTAATAACTTGGATCCAACAAATGCTGCCAACTTCCTTCCTGGGTGCACAATCACATGGATCCTGCTGCATAAACCACTCTCTCCAACCCAGCTAATTCCTGTGCTGTAGGTGGCTGCCTCCCCTGCCTCTATACACAGCATGAAACAGTAAAAACGCTCTAATCAGAGCGAGCCTTTCCAAAGGAGTCAGGAGTACCCAGCTACAGGGGTGCAACACAGTGCTTTCTCTCCTCATTTAAAGATCCATCTCCCTTTCCTTTATAAAAAGGTTTAAAAAGTTTCCTTGCGGTGGGAGCATCACCCACATCTCCGTATGGAAAACTTCACAGCATTCCATTCAAAGTGGCATTTATAACTCAAGAAAGACCTTAGCCACTGCTGACAATTCTCCAAAAAGAGAGCATCACTTGCTGCTCTCTGGAACAGCAGCGCATCCACAGCAGCACCCTGCAGTTAGCTCTGGTCTCTGCATTTCAACAAGGACACAGCAGTGCTACAGATGCACAGAGAAAAGCAATTAAACTGCCCAGAGGCAGCTCCTTCAGAGGTGAGGTTAAAAAGGCTGAGATCTTCCACCACTGAGGAGGGCTGGCTGCAGCGCAGGATCCCAGGAGGGCACAGGAATGGCACTTGAAGCTAGCAGGAGATCCATTTAAAGCAAGCAAAGTTATTTCCCTAAATTGTAGGCAGCAAACTTCAGCACACCATGCGGCAGCAAGTCCTGGAAAGCAGCATCAGGAGAGCATGAGCAGCCTTGCAGAGGGGTTAATGTTCAGGTCTAACACGTGTGCAGAGGTCCAGGTGGAGATGTGCCATCCTCTGTCAAAGAGTCCATCCCTCTGCTCTGCCACCGCACTGCTGGATGTGGGAGAGGATCAAGGAATTGCTGTGCTAGACAGAAGGGAAGTCAGTCGCCTCTCTGAGAGCAGCTTTACTTCCAAATGCTGTTAGGTAACTGGGATGCAAACACTGGTGCCCTTCCACCTCCACAGCACTGGCTTGTGACACCAGGCTGAGGGCAGAATGCCTCCAGCATCCATACACTAAACAAGCAGGAACATGCTCTGGGGCACGCTACAGCTACCATGCCTACAAAATGGCTGAGTTTTGGCTCAGGCTCCCCACCTATGCATACAAGTCCCAACTGTTACCATAGTTCAGCATCCTCCGTCACTAAGCTAACCACTTCCTTGGGCAGAAGGACAATGGACTCCTCACCAAGAAGCAAAACCAGCCGTACAGACCCACCTGGCCATACAAGATTAACCTTAAAAAGTAGGCATAGACATAGATATGGAAGTCCTGGGGATTGCAGGAACAGACATGAGGGAACTAACTCATTAAACAACCTCAGCAATGAAAGGGAGGTGAGAGAGTCAAAGCAACAGCCTCAGGAGCGCACAACTCTGATGCTCGGAGCAGGTATGCTCCAGGCAAGACTGCTGCCTTTGCCTGCTGCCTTCACACTCCACTGTGTTTTGAGATATGAGGGCTTTCAGATAAGCTGGAAAGAAAAAGCATGGCACTAGCTTTTCTGGAGAAGGCATAAGAAAAGGCTCTGCAGTGTTCTGTGAAGCGACCATTAAAAGGAATCTTGTTTAAGCTTTCACTTACCTCCTTATAAATATAGAATTGTCAAAAAACCTCCCTAAACCAGGCTCTGTAGGTAATGTTTTGTGCAGCACTATTGACATGCAACACGCACTTTCTGAAATGCTATTATCTGCTGCAAACACACACTCATGCCCCACCCTGGAGGCAGTGAAGGTCCCCAACCAGCTGGAGAGCAGAGGATGGAGTTGTGCCAACCAAAGGACACCTCAAGAGTCTGAAGCACAGGCAGACAAAACCCAACACTCAGCGAAGGCAGATCTTGAAAAGGGTGGAGAAAAGCCTGTTGTGAACTGGACTCATGGGAATGTACCTTCGCTTCTTCAAAACCAGTCTTAGTATTTCACTCACACACATGCTCTGAAAGCAAGAAAATCATGACTTATGAATGGGTTGGGTTACTACCGGGGTTACTCCTCTAACACAGGCATTTTCTGTTAACACTCCAGCGCACCCAGTTATACACCATGGCCTTGTCAGCTGGCTAGAGCTCTGGAAACACATACATACACACAGCTTTAAGCCCTCTGTTCCGTTCACAAAGCCGAATTACACTGTCTCAGATGTTACATCAGATTGTTCACAACCAGTGAATTATTTTTCCTGAAATCAGCTTTAAGACAACAGAACCTATTTCCATACCTCCAAATCCCAATCACTCAATACTCCACTATCAGCAGCGATTTATCTTCACACTATCATGTGAGCTGGGGAA